>CM059493.1:78510887-78619007 GCA_030408155.1 Lophura swinhoii
CCCCCCCCCAACCCCCACCCCCCCCCCCCCCACCCCACCCCCCAACCCACCCCCACCCCCCCAACCCCCACCCCACCCCCCACCCCACCCCCCAACCCCACACCCACCCCACCCCACACCCCCCCAACACCCACCCACCCCCACCCCACCCCCAACCCACCCAACCACCCCACCCCCCCACCCCCCCCCCCCCACCCCCAACCCCCACCCCCCCCCCACCCCCCCCCCACCCCCCCCCCCCACCCCCCCCCACCCCCACACCACCCCCCCCACCCCCACCCCAACCCACCCCACCCACCCCCCCCACACCCACCCCCACCCCCCCCCCCCCCCCACCCCCCACCCCACCCCCCCACCCCACCCCACCCACCCCCCCCCACCCCACCCCACCCCCCCCCCACACCCCCCACCCCCACCCCCCACCCCACCCCCCCCCAACCCCACCCCCCCCCCCACCCCCCCACACCCCACCCCCCACCCCCACCCCCACCCCCCCACCCCAACCCCACCCCCCCCCACCCCACCCCCACCCCCCCACCCCCACCCCCCACCCCACCCCCCCCCCACCCCCACCCACCCCCCCCCACCCCCACCCACACCCCCACCCCCACACCCCCACCCCCCCCCACCCACCCCCCCACACCCCACCCCACCCACCCACCAACCCACTCCCCAATCCCCACCCCCAATCCACACCCCAATCCCACACCCCAATCCCACACCCCAATCCCACACCCCAATCCCACCCCCTCACCCCCCCACCCCAATCCCCCACCCCATACCCACCACCCCATCCCCACCCCATACCCCAATCCCCCATCCCAATCCCACACCCCAATCCCACCCCCCAATCCCAATCCTCATCCCCTCACCCCATACCCCCTAATCCCATCCCCTCACCCCCACACCCCACCCTATACCCCCCCCCCCCAATCCCACACCCCATACCCCACATCCCATTCTTCACCCCATACCCCAATCCCACACCCCGATCCCATCCCCTCACCCCGTTCCCCCACCCCACACCCCCCACCCCCCACCCCGATCCCATTCCCCCCCCCCCACCCCCCGACCCCACACGACCCCAATCCCGCCCCATATCTGTAGGATCTCCGCCTGCGCTCCGACCTGCGCCGCTTCCTGTCGGCCCACCCCCAGGAGGACTTCTCCCCCCGCGCCATCGCCCGCATCTTCCACGGCATCGGTAGGGGGGCACCCCAAAAACATCCCCCCACCCCATAACCCCCCCCCACTGCTCCCCCAAAACCCTCCACGGCCACCCCAAACAGCCCCAAATCCCCCATAACCCCCTCACACCCCCCATGTCCCCCCCATACCCCCCTGTAACCCCCATAACCCCCCCATAACCCCATTTCCCCCGATAGTTCCCCATAAACCCCCCATATCCCCCATAAAGCCCCCTTATCCCCAATACCACCCCATAGCCCCCCCTTCCCCCCCCCAGACCCCCCCATAACCCCATTTCCCCCCCATAGTTCCCCAAACCCCCCCCATAAATCCCCCATACCACCCCATAACCCCCTCATACACCCCATATCCCCCACATACCACCCTATAGCCCCCCATCCCCCCCCATAACCCCATTTCCCCCCCATAGTTCCCCCAGACCCCCCCATAAATCCCCCATAACCCCTCCTTCCCCCCCATACCACCCCATAACCCTCCCATAACCCCCATTTCCCCCCCATAGTTCCCCAAACCCCCCCCATAAATCCCCCATACCACCCCCATAACCCCCTCATACACCCCATATCCCCTCCAGAACCCCCATAACCCCATTTCCACCCCATAGTTCCCCCAAACCCCCCCATAAATCCCCCATAAACCCCTCTTCTCCCCCATACCTCCCCATAACCCTCCCAGAACCCCATTTCCCCCCCATAGTTCCCCAGACCCCCCCATAAATCCCCCATAAACCCCCCTTCTCCCCCATAGCACCCCATAACCCCCCCAACTCCCCCCATACACCCCATAACCTCCCCCAAAACCCCCAAACCCCCCCCAAACTCCCCCCACAGCTCCTCCATGCCCCCCCAGAACCCCCCCAGATCCCCCCATATCCCCCATTTTCCCCCCATAGTTCCCCCAAACCCCCCCATAACCCCCCTAAATCCCCCCTAAACCCCCCTTATCCCCCATATCCCCCATAAAACCCCCCTTGTCCTCCATACCACCCCATAACCCCCCCAGACCCCCCCCATAACCCCATTTCCCCCCCATAGTTCCCCCATATCCCCCATAAAACCCCTTTCCCCCCCCAGATCCCCCCATAACCCCATTACCCCCCATAGTTCCCCAAACCCCCCCCCATAACCCCCAATAAATCCCCCATAAACCCCATAACCCCCCCCAACTCCCCCCGTACACCCCATAACCTCCCCCCAAAACCCCAGACCCCCCCCAAACTCCCCCACAGCTCCTCCATGCCCCCTCAGAACCCCCCCAGACTCCCCCATAGTTCCCCCAAACCCCCATAAACCCCCATATCCCCCCATAAACCCCCCTTCTCCTCCATACCACCCCATAACCCCATTTCCCCCCCATAGTTCCCCAAACCCCCCCCATAAGCCCTATAAATCCCCCATAACCCCTATAAATCCCCCATAAACCCCATAACCCCACCCAACTCCCTCCATACACCCCATAACCCCCCCAAAACTCCCCCAAAGTTCCTCCATGCCCCCAGACCCCCCCATAATTCCCCCAAACCCCCATAAACCCCCCGTATCCCCCATAAACCCCCCTTATCCTCCATACCACCCCATAACCCCCCAGACCCCCCCATATCCCCATTTCCCCCCCATAGTTCCCCCAAACCCCCCCATATCCCCCATAAAACCCCTTTCCCCCCCCCCAGACCCCCCCGTATCCTCATTTTCCCCATAGTTCCCCAAACCCCCCATAACCCCAATAAATCCCCCATAAACCCCATAACACCCCCCAACTCCCCCCATACACCCCATAACCTCCCCCAAACCCCAAACCCCCCCCAAAACTCCCCCAAAGTTCCTCCATGCCCCCCAGAACCCCCCCAGACCCCCTCATATCCCCCCATATCCCCCATTCCCCCACCCCCATAACCCCATTTCCCCCTCACGGTTCCCCCAAACCCCCCATAACCCCCTTAAATCCCCCATACCCCCCCAAACCCCCCCATATTTCCCCCATAACCCCCTCAGACCCTCCCCACCCCCCCTTCCTCCCATACATCCCTATAGCCCCCCCCATAACCCCCCATAACCCCATTCCCCCCCACACCCTCCCCAAATCCCCCCGTAACCGCCCCATTCCCCCCCCAAAATCCCCCACAACCCCCCCAAACTTCCCCTTTCCCCCCCATAACCCGCAAATCCCCCCAAACTCCCCCTTCCTGCCATATCCCCCCCATAACCCCCCTATAGCCCCCCTATAACCCCCCCATATCCCCCAAACCCCCCCATGCCCTCCATTAACCCCCCCAAAACCCCACCATAACCCCCCCAAAACCCCCCCCAACCACCCCCATAACCCCCCTTACACCCCATAAACCCCATAACCTCCCCATAACCCCCCCGTACCCCTTCTTAACCCCCCTCCCCCCCCATACCTCCCCCATAACCCCACACACCCCCCCATATTTCCCCCATAACCCCCCCAGACCCTCCCCACCCCCCCTTCCCCCCGTACATCCCTATAGCCCCCCCCATAACCCCCCATAACCCCATTCCCCCCCCACAACCCCCCAAACCTCCCCAAAATCCCCCATAACAGCCCCATTCCCCCCCCCCCAAAATCCCCCACAACCCCCCCAAACTTCCCTTTCCCCCCCCATAACCCCACAAATCCCCCCCAACCCCCCCTTCCCCCCTAGGGCCCCATTCTGTCCCCCTGACCCTTTTTGGGGTCTTCCACCCCCCCCAAACCACCCCCTGTATCCCCTCAACCCCCCCCCAACCCCCCCTCCAGGACCCCATTCCCTCCCACCGACCCTTTTTGGGGTCTTCCCCCCCCAAACCCAACCCATAACCCCCTCAAACCCCCCCACTCCCCCCCCCAGGACCCCATTCCCTCCCCCTGACCCTTTTTGGGGTCTTTGCCCCCCCTTTCCCCCCCCATAACCCCCTCAAACTCCCCCCAGGACCCCATTCTCTCCCACTGACCCTTTTTGGGTCTTTCCCCCCCCTGTCCCCCCCAAAACCCCTAAAACCCCCCCAGCCCCCACCCCAGGACCCCCTTCCCTCCCTCTGACCCTTTTTAGGGTCTTTCCCCCCCCAAACACCCCCTCAACCCCCCCCACTCCCCCCCAGGACCCCATTCCCTCCCCCTGACCTTTTTGGGGTCCTTCCCCCCCAAACCCACCCCAAAACCCCCTCAATCCCCCCCCACCTCCCCCCCTAGGACCCCATTCCCTCCCACTGACCCTTTTTGGGGTCTTTCCCCCCCATAACCCCCTCAAAACCCCCTCAATCCCCCCCCACCTCCCCCCCTAGGACCCCATTCCCTCCACTGACCCTTTTTGGGGTCTTCTTCCCCCCCCCCCCAAACCCCCTCCATAACACCCTCAACCCCCCCACCCCCCCCCCAGGACCCTCTTCCCTCCCACCGACCATTTTTAGGGTCTTTCCCCCCCCATAACCCCCTCAAACCCCCCCATGTCCCCCAACCCCCCCCCATGACCCCCCTTCCCTCCCCCTGACCCTTTTTGGGGCGTCCCCTTCCCCAAATCCCCCCCCATGACCCCCTTCCCCCCCCCCGACCCTTTTTGGGGTGTCCCCCACCCCAAATCCCCCCCCATAACCCCCTCAAAACCCCTCAAACCCCCCCCAGGACCCCCTTCCCTCCCGCTGACCCTTTTTGGGGTCTTTCCCCCCTGTCTCCCCCCAAAACTCCCTCAAACCCCTCCACCCCCACCCCAGGACCCCATTCCCTCCCACCGACCCTTTTTAGGGTCTTTCCCCCCCCATGACCCCCTCAAACCCCCCCATGTCCCCCCAACTCCCCCCCCAGGCCCCCCTTCCCTCCTGCCGACCCTTTTTGGGGTCTTTCCCTCCCCCGTCTCCCTCCATCCCCCCCCAGGATCCCCTTCCCTCCCACTGACCCTTTTTGGGGTCTTTGGCCCCCCAAAACCCCCTCCAACCCCTCCCACCCCCCCCCAGGACCCCCTTCCCTCCCACCGACCCCTTTTTGGGATCTTCCCCCCCTCTTTATCACCCCATAACTCCTTCAAACCCCCTCAACCCCCCCCCCATGACCCCCTTCTCCCCCCCGACCCTTTTTGGGGTGTCCCCCACCCCAAATCCCCCCCATAACCCCCTCAAAACCCCTCAACCCCCCCCCCCCATGACCCTCTTCCCCCCCCCGACCCTTTTTGGGGTGTCCCCCACCCCAAATCCCCCCCATAACCCCCTCAAAACCCCTCACCCCCCCCCCAGGACCCCATTCCCTCCCACTGACCCTTTTTGGGGTCTTTGCCCCCCCGTCTCCCCCCAAAACCCCCCCCAGGACCCCATTCCCTCCCACCGACCCTTTTTGGGGTCTTTTTGCCCCCCAAACCCACCCCATAACCCCCTCATCCCCCCCCCTTTCCCCCCCCCCCAGGACCCCCTTCCCTACCACTGACCCTTTTTGGGGTCTTTGCCCCCCGTCTCCCTCCAAAACCCCCCCCCAGGACCCCATTCCCTCTCACTGACCCTTTTTGGGGTCTTTCCCCCCCTTCTTCCCCCCCAAACCCCCCCCACCCCCCCCCATGACCCCCCTTCCCTCCCACTGACCCTTTTTGGGGTCTTTCCCCCCCTGTCTCCCCCCAAAACCCCCCATGACCCCATTCCCTCCCCCTGAACATTTTTGGGGTGTCCCCCACCCCAAATCCCCCCCATAACCCCCTCAAACCCCCCCCCCCAGGCCCCCCTTCCCCCCCCCTGACCCTTTTTGGGGTGTCCCCCCCCCCAGGCAGCCCCCGTTACCCCGCTCACATTTATGGCCGCGACCGGCGCTTCTGGAGGCGCCACCTCCACGTCGGCTTCCGCCTCCTGTCCCGCGTGGCTGCCGACGAGATCCTGGCCCTGCGCTGACGTCCCCGTGGTCCCCGAGATGTCCCCAAAGTCCTCGAGATGTCCCCAAGGTCCCCGAGATGTCCCCAAGGTCATCAGGACGTCCCTGTGGTCTTCAAGAGGTTCCCATCATCTCTAGGACGTCCCTGTGGTCCTCAAGATGTCCCCAAGGTCATCAGGATGTCCCTGTGGTCTTCAAGAGGTTCCTATCATCTCCAGGACGTCCTCATGGTCATCAAGGCGTCCCCGTGGTCCTCAAGATGTCCCCAAGGTCCTCAGGATGTCCCCTGTGGTCCTCAAGATGTCCCCAAGGTCATCGGGACGTCCCTGTGCTCCTCAGGATGTCGTCATGCTCCTCAAGATGTCCCCAAGGTCATCGGGACGTCCCTGTGGTCTTCAAGATGTCCTCGTGGTCCTCAAGACGTCCCCATGGACCTCAAGATGTCCCCAAGGTCATTGGGACATCCCTGTGGTCCTCAAGATGGCCTCGTGGTCCTCAAGATGTCCCCAAGGTCATCGGGACGTCCCCATGGACCTCAGGATGTCCCCAAGGACCTCGAGATGTCCCCAAAGGTCATCAGGATGTCCCCAAGGTCCTCAAGAGGTTCCCATCATCTCCAGGACGTCCTCATGGTCATCAAGGCGTCCCCGTGGACCTCAAGATGTCCCCTGTGGTCTTCAAGACATCTCCAAGGTCATCAGGACGTCTCCGTGGTCCTCGAGATGTCCCCAAGGTCCTCGGGACATCCCTGTGCTTCTCAAGATGTCCCCAAGGTCCTCAAGATGTCCCCGTAGTCATCGGGACGTCCCTGTGGTCTTCAAGAGGTTCCCATCATCTCCAGGACGTCCCTGTGGTCCTCAGGACATCCCCATGGTCCTCAAGATGTCCCCATGGAACTCAGGACGTCCCCTGTGGTCCTCAAGATGTCCCCAAGGTCATCAGGATGTCTCTATGGTCTTCAAGAGGTTCCCATCATCACCAAGACGTCCCTGTGGTCCTCAAGATGGCCTCGTGGTCTTCAAGATGTCCCCAATGTCATCGGGGCGTCCCCATGGACCTCAGGATGTCCCCAAGGACCTCGAGATGTCCCCAAGGTCATCAGGATGTCCCTGTGGTCTTCAAGAGGTTCTCATCATCTCCAGGACGTCCTCATGGTCATCAAGGCGTCCCCATGGACCTCAAGATGTCCCCTGTGGTCTTCAAGACATCTCCAAGGTCATCAGGACGTCTCCGTGGTCCTCAAGATGTCCCCAAGGTCCTCGAGATGTCCCCAAGGTCCTCAGGACGTCCCTGTGCACCTCAGGATGTCCTCATGGTCCTCAAGATGTCCCCAAGGTCATCGGGACGTCTCTGCGGTCTTCAAGAGGTTCCCATCATCACCAAGATGTCCCTGTGGTCCTCAAGATGTCCCCAAGGTCCTCAAGACGTCCCTGTGGTCCGCAAGATGTCCTCGTGGTCCTCAAGATATCCCCAAGGTCATCGGGACGTCCCCATGGACCTCAGGATGTCCCCAAGGTTCTCAAGATGTCCCCAAGGTCATCAGGACGTCCCTGTGGTCCTCAAGGGGTTCCCATCATCTCCAGGACGTCCCTGTGGTCCTCAAGATGTCCCCGTGGTCATCAGTACGCCCCTGTGGTCCTCAGGATGTCCCCGTGGTCCTCAAGACGTCCCCATGGACCTCAGGACATCCCCATGGTCCTCAAGATGTCCCCATGGAACTCAGGACGTCCCCTGTGGTCCTAAAGGGGTCCCCAAGGTCATCAGGATGTCTCTATGGTCTTCAAGAGGTTCCCATCATCACCAAGATGTCCCTGTGGTCCTCAAGATGGCCTCGTGGTCTTCAAGATGTCCTCAAGGTCATCGGGGCGTCCCCATGGACCTCAGGATGTCCCCAAGGACCTCGAGATGTCCCCAAAGGTCATCAGGATGTCCCCAAGGTCCTCAAGAGGTTCCCATCATCTCCAGGACGTCCTCATGGTCATCAAGGCGTCCCCGTGGACCTCAAGATGTCCCCTGTGGTCTTCAAGACATCTCCAAGGTCATCAGGACGTCTCTGTGGTCCTCAAGATGTCCCCAAGGTCCTCGAGATGTCCCCAAGGTCCTCAGGACGTCCCTGTGCTTCTCAAGATGTCCTCATGGTCCTCAAGATGTCCCCAAGGTCATCGGGACGTCCCCGTGGTCCTCAAGAGGTTCCCATCATCTCCTGGACGTCCCTGTGTTCCTCAAGATGTCCTCGTGGTCATCAGGACGTCACTGTGGTCCTGAAGATGTCCCCATGGTCCTCAGGATGTCCCCTGTGGTCCTCAAGATGTCCCCAAGGTCATCAGGACGTCCCTGTGGTCTTCAAGAGGTTCCCATCATCTCCAGAACGTCCCTGTGCTCCTCAAGATGTCCCCTGTGGTCCTCAAGACGTCCCCAAGGTCATCAGGATGTCTCCTTGGACCTCAGGATGTCCCCAAGGTCATCAGGTCGTCCCTGTGCTCCTCAAGGGGTTCCCATCATCTCCAGGATGTCCTTGTGGTCCTCAAGATGTCCCCATGGTCCTCAGGACGTCCCCTGTGGTCCTCAAGAAGTCCCCCAGGCCATCAGGACGTCCCTGTGGTCCTCAAGATGTCCCCAAGGTCATCAGGACATCACTGTGCTCCTCAAGATGTCCCCATGGACCTCAGGATGTCCCCTGTGGTCCTCAAGATGTCCTCGTGGTCCTCAAGATATCCCCAAGGTCCTCAAGATGTCCTTGTGGTCCTCAAGATGTCCCCAAGGTCATCAGGACGTCCCTGTGCTCCTCAAGATGTCCCCGAGGTCATCGGGACGTCCCTGTGCTTCTCAAGATGTCCTCATGGTCCTCAAGACGTCCCCATGGACCTCAGGATGTCCCCTGTGGTCCTCAAGATGTCCTCATGCTCTTCAGGACATCACTGTGGTCCTCAAGATGTCCCCATGGAACTCAGGACGTCCCCTGTGCTCCTCAAGATGTCCCCAAGGTCATCAGGACGTCCCTGTGGTCCTCAAGATGTCTCTGTAGTCTTCAGGATGTCCCCAAGGCCACCAGGATGTCCCCATGGTCCCCAAGATGTCCCCAAGTTCTCCAGGATGTCCCCATGATCTTCAGGATGTCCCCAAGATGTCCCCAAGGTCACCAGGATGTCCCCATGGTCCCCAAGATGACCCCAAGTTCTTCAGAATGTCCCCAAGGTCACCAGGACGTCCCCATGGTCCCCAAGATGTCCCCATGATCTCCAAGATGTCCCCAAAATCTTCAGGATGTCCCCAAGGTGCCCTAGATAGCCCCAAGATCTTCAGGATGTCCCCAAGGCCACCAGGATGTCCCCAGATGTCCCCAGAACCACCAGGACGTCCCCATGGTCCCCAAGATGGCCCTTGTGGTCGTCAAGATGTCCCCAGATGTCCCCAAGTTCTCCAGGATGTCCCCATGATCTTCAGGATGTCCCCAAGATGTCCCCAAGGCCACCAGGACGTCCCCATGGTCCTCAAGATGGCCCCAAGATCTTCAGGATGTCCCCAAGACCTCCAGGACGTCCCCATGGTCCCCAACATGTCCCCAAGTTCTCCAGGATGTCCCCAAAATCTTCAAGATGTCCCCAAGGTCCTCTAGATAGCCCCAAGATCTTCAGGATGTCCCCAAGGCCACCAGGACGTCCCCATGGTCCCCAAGATGTCCCCATGATCTCCAAGATGTCCTCAAAGTCTTCAGGATGTCCCCAAGATGTCCCCAAGGCCACCAGAACGTCCCCATGGTTCTCTAGATAGCCCCAAGATCTTCAGGATGTCCCCAAGGCCATCAGGATGTCCTCAGATGTCCCCATGGTCTTCAGGATGTCCCCAGATGTCCCCAAAGCCACCAGGACGTCCCCATGGTCCCCAAGATGGCCCTTGTGGTCTTCAAGATGTCCCCAGATGTCCCCAAGTTCTCCAGGATGTCCCCATGATCTTCAGGATGTCCCTAAGGTGTCCCCAAGGCCACCAGGACGTCCCCATGGTCCCCAAGATGTTCCCATGATCTCCAAGATGTCCCCAAAGTCTTCAGGATGTCCCCAAGATGTCCCTAAGGCCACCAGGACGTCCCCAAGGTCCCCTAGATAGCCCCAAGATTTTCAGGATGTCCCCAAGGCCATCAGGATGTCCTCAGATGTCCCCATGGTCTTCAGGATGTCCCCAAGGCTACCAGGATGTCCCCATGGTCCCCAAGATGTCCCCAAGTTCTCCCGGATGTCCCCAAGATGGCCCCAAGGTCACCAGGTCATCGCCATTGTCCCCAGGATGGCTCCAAGTTCTTCAGGATGTCCCCAAGGTCACCAGGACGTCCCCATGGTCCAAGATGTCCCCATGATCTCCAAGATGTCCCCAAGGTCACCAGGACGTCCCCATGGTCCCCAAGATGTCCCCAAAGTCTTCAGGGCATCCCCAGATGTCCCCAGAGCCACCAGGATGTCCCCATGGTCCCCATGATCTTCAGGATGTCCCCAAGGCCACCAGGACGTCCCCATGGTCCCCAAGACGTCCCCAAGTTCTCCAGGATGTCCCCATGATCTTCAGGATGTCCCCAAGATGTCCCCAAGGCCACCAGGACGTCCTCAGATGTCCCCATGGTCTTCAGGACATCCCCAGATGTCCCCAAGGCCACCAGGACGTCCCCACGGTCCCCAAGATGTCCCCAAGCTCTTGGGGACACCCCCGAGGTTTTTAATTGTTTAATTGCGTTTTTCTTAACGGAGCAATGAATAAACGGCAACTATTTATTTATTTCTTATTATTATTATTTTTTTTTTTTTAATTGTTCTTCCGCCTCCCCTCCGTCGGTGGCGCCGTCGTCACCGCTGGCCTTGGGGACATGGGGACAAAGTGTGGGGGCACGGGGGTGGGGTTGGGGACATGGATGGGGTTGGGGACACAAAATTTGGGGACATGGAGGGGGTTGGGGACACCTGGATGGGGTTGGGGACATGGGGGTGGGGTTGGGGACACTGGGGTGACGAGGTTGGGGACACAGATGGGGTTGGGGACACCTGGATGGGGTTGGGGACACAAAATTTGGGGACATGGATGGGGTTGGGGACACAGAATTTGGGGACATGGAGGGGGTTGGGGACATGGGGGTGGGGTTGGGGACACAGAATTTGGGGACATGGGGGTGAGGTTGGGGACACGGATGGGGTTGGGGACACAGCGTTGGGTTTGGGGACACCCGGATGAGGTTGGGGACACAGGGATGAGTTGGGGACATCGGGGGGGGGTTGGGGACATGGATGGGGTTGGGGACACCTGGATGGGGTGGGGACACAAAATCTGGGGACATGGATGGGGTTGGGGACACCTGGATGGAGTTGGGGACATGGGGGTGAAGTTGGGGACAGTTTGGGGACACAGGGATGAGTTGGGGACATGAGGACGAGTATGGGGACATGGGGGTGGGGTTGGGGTGATGGAATTTGGGGACATCGATGGGGTTGGGGACATGGGGGTGGGTTTGGGGACACTGGGGTGACGAGGTTGGGGACACGGATGGGGTTGGGGACACCTGGATGGGGTTGGGGACACAAAATTTGGGGACATGGATGGGGGTGGGGACCCCATGGATGGGGTTGGGGACACAAAATTTGGGGACATGGAGGGGGTTGGGGACATGGGAGTGGGTTTGGGGACACTGGGGTGACGAGGTTGGGGACACAGATGGGGTTGGGGACATGGGGGTGGGGATGAGGACACAGAATCTGGGGACATGGGGGTGAAGATGGGGACACGGATGGGGTTGGGGACACAGCATTGGGTTTGGGGACACCCGGATGAGATTGGGGACATGGGGACAAAGAATGGGGACACGGGGGTGGGGTTGGGGACACGGGGGTGGGTTGGGGACATTGATGGGGTTGGGGACATTGATGGGGTTGGGGACACAAAATTTGGGGACATGGATGCGGTTGGGGACATGGGGGTGGGACTGGGGACACAGAGTTTGGGGACATCGATGGGGTTGGGGTCACCTGGATGGGGTTGGGGACATGGGGGTGGGGTTGGGGACACTGGGGTGACAAGGTTGGGGACATGGATGGGGTTGGGGTGATGGAATTTGGGGACACGGATGGGGGTGGGGACATGGGGGTGGGGATGAGGACACAGAATTTGGGGACATGGGGGTGAAGATGGGGACACGGATGGGGTTGGGGACACAGCGTTGGGTTTGGGGACACCTGGATGAGGTTGGGGACATGGGGACAAAGAATGGGGACACGGGGGTGGGGTTGGGGACACAGGGGTGGGTTGGGGACATTGATGGGGTTGGGGACATTGATGGGATTGGGGACACAGAGATTGGGGACCTGGATGGGGTTGGGGACACAAAATCTGGGGACATGGATGGGGTTGGGGACATGGGGGTGGGGTTGGGGACACAGAATTTGGGGACATGGGGGTGAAGTTGGGGACAGTTTGGGGACACAGGGATGAGGTTGGGGACATGGGGACGAGTATGGGGACATGGGGGTGGGGTTGGGGTGATGGAATTTGGGGACATCGATGGGGTTGGGGACATGGGGGTGGGTTTGGGGACACTGGGGTGACGAGGTTGGGGACACGGATGGGGTTGGGGACATGGATGGGGTTGGGGACACAAAATTTGGGGACATGGATGGGGGTGGGGACATGGGGGTGGGGGTGGGGACCCCATGGATGGGGTTGGGGACACAAAATTTGGGGACATGGAGGGGGTTGGGGACATGGGGGTGGGTTTGGGGACACTGGGGTGACGAGGTTGGGGACACAGATGGGGTTGGGGACATGGATGGGGTTGGGGACATGGGGGTGGGGTTGGGGACACAGAATTTGGGGACATGGGGGTGAGGTTGGGGACACGGATGGGGTTGGGGACACAGCATTGGGTTTGGGGACACCCGGATGAGATTGGGGACATCGGGGGGGGGGTTGGGGACATGGATGGGGTTGGGGTCACCTGGATGGGGTTGGGGACACTGGGGTGACAAGGTTGGGGACAAGGATGGGGTTGGGGACAGTTTGGGGACATGGAGATGGGTTGGGGACATGGGGACAAATATGGGGACATGGGGGTGGGGTTGGGGACACAGCATTGGGTTTGGGGACACCCAGATGAGGTTGGGGACAAAGTATGGGGACATGGGGGTGGGGTTGGGGACATCGATGGGGTTGGGGACATGGGGGTGAGGGTCTATGGCGCTCTATGGGATTTCAAAGCAGTTCTATGGGGCTTTATGGGATCAATGGGGCTCTATGGGGCTCTATGGGATCTATGGGGCTCCATGGGGCTCTATGGGATCACTGGGATCTATAGGGCTCTATGGGGCTCCATGGGGTTCTATGGGGCTCTATGGGATCTCTGGGATCAATGGGGCTCTATGGGATCAATGGGGCTCTATGGGGCTCTATGGGATCTATGGGGCTCCATGGGGCTCTATGGGATCAATGGGATCTATAGGGCTCTATGGGGCTCTATGGGATCAATGGGATCCATGAAGTCTATGGGATCTATGGGGCTCTATGGGATGTATGGGATCTATGGGGCACTATGGGATCAATGGGATCAATGGGGTCTATGGGCTCTATGGGGCTCTATGGGGCTCTATGGGATCAGTGGGGCTCTATGGGATCAATGGGGCTCTATGGGGCTCTATGGGATCAATGGGATCCATGGGCTCTATGGGATCTATGGGGCTCCATGGGGTTCTATGGGGCTCTATGGGATCTCTGGGATCAATGGGGCTCTATGGGATCAATGGGGCTCTATGGGGCTCTATGAGCTCTATGGGTTCTATGGGATCAATGGGCTCTATGGGATCAATGGGGCTCTATGGGATCAGTGGGGATCTATGGGCTCTAAGGGTTCTATGCGATCAATGGGGCGCTATGGGATCAATGGGGCTCTATGGGATCAATGGGGCGCTATGGGATCAATGTGGCTCTATGGGGCTCTTCGGGATCAATGTGGCTCTGTGGGCTCCACGGACTCCTTCCGCCCACACCCAAGATGGCAGCCGCGAGGTTTCCATATCCGGAAGTCCCGCCTCCAGCAGTTCGGCCGGAAGTGGGGCCGGCAGTGAGCGCCTCGCCGTGCCGTGGGGGGCGGACGGGACGCTTTGGGGTCACGTTGTGCTTATGGGGGATTTTTGGGGCCGTTTGGGGTCATTTGGGGCTTTTCGGGCCCATTCAGGGGTCAGCGAGCTGCCATTGGGTGCTGTGGGGCTGAGCTGATCCCAGAAATGTGTGGGGCTGAGCTGACCCCAAAATGTGTGGGGCTGAGCTGACCCCAAATGTGTGGGGCTGAGCTGACCCCAGAAATGTGTGGGGCTGAGCTGACCCCAAAATGTGTGGGGCTGAGCTGACCCCATAAATGTGTGGGGCTGAGCTGACCCCATAAATGTGTGGGGCTGAGCTGACCCCAAATGTGTGGGGCTGAGCTGACCCCATAAATGTGTGGGGCTGAGCTGACCCCAAATGTGTGGGGCTGAGCTGACCCCATAAATGTGTGGGGCTGAGCTGACCCCAAAATGTGTGGGGCTGAGCTGACCCCATAAATGTGTGGGGCTGAGCTGACCCCATAAATGTGTGGGGCTGAGCTGACCCCAAAAATCTGTGGGGCTGAGCTGACCCCAAAATGTGTGGGGCTGAGCTGACCCCAAAATGTGTGGGGCTGAGCTGACCCCAAATGTGTGGGGCTGAGCTGACCCCAAAAATCCGTGGGGCTGAGCTGACCCCATAAATGTGTGGGGCTGAGCTGACCCCAAATGTGTGGGGCTGAGCTGACCCCATAAATGTGTGGGGCTGAGCTGACCCCAAATGTGTGGGGCTGAGCTGACCCCATAAATGTGGGGCTGAGCTGACCCCAAAATGTGTGGGGCTGAGCTTACCCCAAATGTGTGGGGCTGAGCTGACCCCATAAATGTGTGGGGCTGAGCTGACCCCAAAAATCCGTGGGGCTGAGCTGACCCCAAAATGTGTGGGGCTGAGCTGACCCCATAAATGTGTGGGGCTGAGCTGACCCTACAAATGTGTGGGGCTGAGCTGACCCCATAAATGTGTGGGGCTGAGCTGACCCCAAATGTGTGGGGCTGAGCTGACCCCAAATGTGTGGGGCTGAGCTGACCCCAAATGTGTGGGGCTGAGCTGACCCCATAAATGTGTGGGGCTGAGCTGACCCCATAAATGTGTGGGGCTGAGCTGACCCCATAAATCCGTGGGGCTGAGCTGACCCCAAATGTGTGGGGCTGAGCTGACCCCATAAATGTGTGGGGCTGAGCTGACCCCAAATGTGTGGGGCTGAGCTGACCCCATAAATGTGTGGGGCTGAGCTGACCCCAAATGTGTGGGGCTGAGCTGACCCCAAATGTGTGGGGCTGAGCTGACCCCATAAATGTGTGGGGCTGAGCTGACCCCATAAATGTGTGGGGCTGAGCTGACCCTACAAATGTGTGGGGCTGAGCTGACCCCAGAAATGTGTGGGGCTGAGCTGACCCCATAAATGTGTGGGGCTGAGCTGACCCCAAAATGTGTGGGGCTGAGCTGACCCCAAAATGTGTGGGGCTGAGCTGACCCCAAATGTGTGGGGCTGAGCTGACCCCAAAATGTGTGGGGCTGAGCTGACCCCAAATGTGTGGGGCTGAGCTGACCCCAAATGTGTGGGGCTGAGCTGACCCCATAAATGTGTGGGGCTGAGCTGACCCCATGAAAGTGGGGCTGAGCTGACCCCATAAATGTGTGGGGCTGAGCTGACCCCAAAAATCCGTGGGGCTGAGCTGACCCCAAATGTGTGGGGCTGAGCTGACCCCATAAATGTGTGGGGCTGAGCTGACCCCATAAATGTGTGGGGCTGAGCTGACCCCAAAAATCTGTGGGGCTGAGCTGACCCCAAAATGTGTGGGGCTGAGCTGACCCCAAAATGTGTGGGGCTGAGCTGACCCCAAATGTGTGGGGCTGAGCTGACCCCAAAAATCCGTGGGGCTGAGCTGACCCCATAAATGTGTGGGGCTGAGCTGACCCCAAATGTGTGGGGCTGAGCTGACCCCATAAATGTGTGGGGCTGAGCTGACCCCATAAATGTGTGGGGCTGAGCTGACCCCATAAATGTGTGGGGCTGAGCTGACCCCAAAATGTGTGGGGCTGAGCTTACCCCAAATGTGTGGGGCTGAGCTGACCCCATAAATGTGTGGGGCTGAGCTGACCCCAAAAATCCGTGGGGCTGAGCTGACCCCAAAATGTGTGGGGCTGAGCTGACCCCATAAATGTGTGGGGCTGAGCTGACCCCATAAATGTGTGGGGCTGAGCTGACCCCAAATGTGTGGGGCTGAGCTGACCCCATAAATGTGTGGGGCTGAGCTGACCCCATAAATGTGTGGGGCTGAGCTGACCCCAAAAATCCGTGGGGCTGAGCTGACCCCAAATGTGTGGGGCTGAGCTGACCCCATAAATGTGTGGGGCTGAGCTGACCCCAAATGTGTGGGGCTGAGCTGACCCCATAAATGTGTGGGGCTGAGCTGACCCCATAAATGTGTGGGGCTGAGCTGACCCCAAAAATCCGTGGGGCTGAGCTGACCCCAAATGTGTGGGGCTGAGCTGACCCCATAAATGTGTGGGGCTGAGCTGACCCCATAAATGTGTGGGGCTGAGCTGACCCCAAAAATCTGTGGGGCTGAGCTGACCCCAAAATGTGTGGGGCTGAGCTGACCCCAAAATGTGTGGGGCTGAGCTGACCCCAAATGTGTGGGGCTGAGCTGACCCCAAAAATCCGTGGGGCTGAGCTGACCCCATAAATGTGTGGGGCTGAGCTGACCCCAAATGTGTGGGGCTGAGCTGACCCCATAAATGTGTGGGGCTGAGCTGACCCCATAAATGTGTGGGGCTGAGCTGACCCCAAATGTGTGGGGCTGAGCTGACCCCATAAATGTGGGGCTGAGCTGACCCCAAAATGTGTGGGGCTGAGCTTACCCCAAATGTGTGGGGCTGAGCTGACCCCATAAATGTGTGGGGCTGAGCTGACCCCAAAAATCCGTGGGGCTGAGCTGACCCCAAAATGTGTGGGGCTGAGCTGACCCCATAAATGTGTGGGGCTGAGCTGACCCTACAAATGTGTGGGGCTGAGCTGACCCCATAAATGTGTGGGGCTGAGCTGACCCCAAATGTGTGGGGCTGAGCTGACCCCATAAATGTGGGGCTGAGCTGACCCCAAAATGTGTGGGGCTGAGCTGACCCCATAAATGTGTGGGGCTGAGCTGACCCCATAAATGTGTGGGGCTGAGCTGACCCCAAAAATGTGGGGCTGAGCTGACCCCAAAAATGTGTGGGGCTGAGCTGACCCCAAATGTGTGGGGCTGAGCTGACCCCAAATGTGTGGGGCTGAGCTGACCCCATAAATGTGGGGCTGAGCTGACCCCATAAATGTGTGGGGCTGAGCTGACCCCATAAATGTGTGGGGCTGAGCTGACCCCAAAATGTGGGGCTGAGCTGACCCCAAATGTGTGGGGCTGAGCTGACCCCAAAAATCCGTGGGGCTGAGCTGACCCCATAAATGTGTGGGGCTGAGCTGACCCCAAATGTGTGGGGCTGAGCTGACCCCATAAATGTGTGGGGCTGAGCTGACCCCAAATGTGTGGGGCTGAGCTGACCCCAAAAATCTGTGGGGCTGAGCTGACCCCAAAATGTGTGGGGCTGAGCTGACCCCATAAATGTGTGGGGCTGAGCTGACCCCAAATGTGTGGGGCTGAGCTGACCCCATAAATGTGTGGGGCTGAGCTGACCCTACAAATGTGTGGGGCTGAGCTGACCCCATAAATGTATGGGGCTGAGCTGACCCCAAATGTGTGGGGCTGAGCTGACCCCATAAATGTGTGGGGCTGAGCTGACCCCATAAAATCCGTGGGACTGAGCTGAGCCCAAAAATGTGTGGGGCTGAGCTGACCCCAAATGTGTGGGGCTGAGCTGACCCCATAAATGTGTGGGGCTGAGCTGACCCCAAATGTGTGGGGCTGAGCTGAGCCCGTAAATGTGTGGGGCTGAGCTGACCCCATAAATGTGTGGGGCTGAGCTGACCCCATAAATGTGTGGGGCTGAGCTGAACCCAAATGTGTGGGGCTGAGCTGACCCCAAAAATGTGTGGGGCTGAGCTGACCCCATAAATCCCTGGGGCTGAGCTGACCCCATAAATGTGTGGGGCTGAGCTGAGCCCATAAATGTGTGGGGCTGAGCTGACCCCAAATGTGTGGGGCTGAGCTGACCCCAAATGTGTGGGGCTGAGCTGACCCCATAAATGTGTGGGGCTGAGCTGACCCCAAAATGTGTGGGGCTGAGCTGACCCTACAAATGTGTGGGGCTGAGCTGACCCCATAAATGTGTGGGGCTGAGCTGACCCCAAAAATGTGTGGGGCTGAGCTGACCCTACAAATGTGTGGGGCTGAGCTGACCCCAAAATGTGTGGGGCTGAGCTGACCCCAAATGTGTGGGGCTGAGCTGACCCCATAAATGTGTGGGGCTGAGCTGACCCCATAAATGTGTGGGGCTGAGCTGACCCCATAAATGTGGGGCTGAGCTGACCCCAAATGTGTGGGGCTGAGCTGACCCCAAATGTGTGGGGCTGAGCTGACCCCATAAATGTGTGGGGCTGAGCTGACCCCATGAAAGTGGGGCTGAGCTGACCCCATAAATGTGTGGGGCTGAGCTGACCCCAAAAATCCGTGGGGCTGAGCTGACCCCAAATGTGTGGGGCTGAGCTGACCCCATAAATGTGTGGGGCTGAGCTGACCCCATAAATGTGTGGGGCTGAGCTGACCCCAAAAATCTGTGGGGCTGAGCTGACCCCAAAATGTGTGGGGCTGAGCTGACCCCAAAATGTGTGGGGCTGAGCTGACCCCAAATGTGTGGGGCTGAGCTGACCCCAAAAATCCGTGGGGCTGAGCTGACCCCATAAATGTGTGGGGCTGAGCTGACCCCAAATGTGTGGGGCTGAGCTGACCCCATAAATGTGTGGGGCTGAGCTGACCCCATAAATGTGTGGGGCTGAGCTGACCCCATAAATGTGTGGGGCTGAGCTGACCCCATAAATGTGGGGCTGAGCTGACCCCATAAATGTGTGGGGCTGAGCTGACCCCAAAATGTGTGGGGCTGAGCTGACCCCATAAATGTGTGGGGCTGAGCTGACCCCAAAATGTGTGGGGCTGAGCTGGCCCTACAAATGTGTGGGGCTGAGCTGACCCCATAAATGTGTGGGGCTGAGCTGACCCCAAATGTGTGGGGCTGAGCTGACCCCATAAATGTGTGGGGCTGAGCTGACCCCAAATGTGTGGGGCTGAGCTGACCCCAAAAATGTGTGGGGCTGAGCTGACCCCATAAATGTGTGGGGCTGAGCTGACCCCAAATGTGTGGGGCTGAGCTGACCCCATAAATGTGTGGGGCTGAGCTGACCCTGAAATCTGTGGGGCTGAGCTGACCCCAAAATGTGTGGGGCTGAGCTGACCCCAGAAATGTGTGGGGCTGAGCTGACCCCAAATGTGTGGGGCTGAGCTGACCCCATAAATGTGTGGGGCTGAGCTGACCCCAAATGTGTGGGGCTGAGCTGACCCCATAAATGTGTGAGGCTGAGCTGACCCCATAAATGTGTGGGGCTGAGCTGACCCCATAAATGTGTGGGGCTGAGCTGACCCCATAAATGTGGGGCTGAGCTGACCCCATAAATGTGTGGGGCTGAGCTGACCGCAAATGTGTGGGGCTGAGCTGACCCCAAAAATCTGTGGGGCTGAGCTGACCCCATAAATGTGTGGGGCTGAGCTGACCCCAAAATGTGTGGGGCTGAGCTGGCCCTACAAATGTGTGGGGCTGAGCTGACCCCATAAATGTGTGGGGCTGAGCTGACCCCATAAATGTGTGGGGCTGAGCTGACCCCATAAATGTGTGGGGCTGAGCTGACCCCAAAAATCCGTGGGGCTGAGCTGACTCCATAAATGTGTGGGGCTGAGCTGACCCCATAAATGTGTGGGGCTGAGCTGACCCCATAAATGTGTGGGGCTGAGCTGACCCCATAAATGTGTGGGGCTGAGCTGACCCCAAATGTGTGGGGCTGAGCTGACCCCATAAATGTGTGAGGCTGAGCTGACCCCATAAATGTGTGGGGCTGAGCTGACCCCATAAATGTGTGGGGCTGAGCTGACCCCATAAATGTGGGGCTGAGCTGACCC
Source organism: Lophura swinhoii (assembly GCA_030408155.1). Taxonomy (NCBI): domain Eukaryota; kingdom Metazoa; phylum Chordata; class Aves; order Galliformes; family Phasianidae; genus Lophura; species Lophura swinhoii. The sequence goes on from CM059493.1 coordinate 78,531,149, forward strand.
CATAAATGTGTGGGGCTGAGCTGACCGCAAATGTGTGGGGCTGAGCTGACCCCAAAAATCTGTGGGGCTGAGCTGACCCCATAAATGTGTGGGGCTGAGCTGACCCCAAAATGTGTGGGGCTGAGCTGGCCCTACAAATGTGTGGGGCTGAGCTGACCCCATAAATGTGTGGGGCTGAGCTGACCCCATAAATGTGTGGGGCTGAGCTGACCCCAAAATGTGTGGGGCTGAGCTGACCCCAAAAATGTGTGGGGCTGAGCTGACTCTACAAATGTGTGGGGCTGAGCTGACCCCATAAATGTGTGGGGCTGAGCTGACCCCATAAATGTGGGGCTGAGCTGACCCCAAATGTGTGGGGCTGAGCTGACCCCAAAAATGTGTGGGGCTGAGCTGACCCCAAATGTGTGGGGCTGAGCTGACCCCATAAATGTGTGGGGCTGAGCTGACCCCATAAATGTGTGGGGCTGAGCTGACCCCAAATGTGTGGGGCTGAGCTGACCCCATAAATGTGTGGGGCTGAGCTGACCCCAAATGTGTGGGGCTGAGCTGACCCCAGAAATGTGTGGGGCTGAGCTGACCCCATAAATGTGTGGGGCTGAGCTGACCCCTAAATGTGGGGCTGAGCTGACCCCAAAAATCCGTGGGGCTGAGCTGACCCCATAAATGTGTGGGGCTGAGCTGACCCCAAATGTGTGGGGCTGAGCTGACCCCATAAATGTGTGGGGCTGAGCTGACCCCATAAATGTGTGGGGCTGAGCTGACCCCATAAATGTGGGGCTGAGCTGACCCCATAAATGTGTGGGGCTGAGCTGACCCCAAAATGTGTGGGGCTGAGCTGACCCCATAAATGTGTGGGGCTGAGCTGACCCCAAAATGTGTGGGGCTGAGCTGGCCCTACAAATGTGTGGGGCTGAGCTGACCCCATAAATGTGTGGGGCTGAGCTGACCCCATAAATGTGTGGGGCTGAGCTGACCCCATAAATGTGTGGGGCTGAGCTGACCCCAAATGTGTGGGGCTGAGCTGACCCCATAAATGTGTGGGGCTGAGCTGACCCCAAATGTGTGGGGCTGAGCTGACCCCAAAAATGTGTGGGGCTGAGCTGACCCCATAAATGTGTGGGGCTGAGCTGACCCCAAATGTGTGGGGCTGAGCTGACCCCATAAATGTGTGGGGCTGAGCTGACCCTGAAATCTGTGGGGCTGAGCTGACCCCAAAATGTGTGGGGCTGAGCTGACCCCAGAAATGTGTGGGGCTGAGCTGACCCCAAATGTGTGGGGCTGAGCTGACCCCATAAATGTGTGGGGCTGAGCTGACCCCAAATGTGTGGGGCTGAGCTGACCCCATAAATGTGTGAGGCTGAGCTGACCCCATAAATGTGTGGGGCTGAGCTGACCCCATAAATGTGTGGGGCTGAGCTGACCCCATAAATGTGGGGCTGAGCTGACCCCATAAATGTGTGGGGCTGAGCTGACCGCAAATGTGTGGGGCTGAGCTGACCCCAAAAATCTGTGGGGCTGAGCTGACCCCATAAATGTGTGGGGCTGAGCTGACCCCAAAATGTGTGGGGCTGAGCTGGCCCTACAAATGTGTGGGGCTGAGCTGAGCCCATAAATGTGTGGGGCTGAGCTGACCCCATAAATGTGTGGGGCTGAGCTGACCCCAAAAATCCGTGGGGCTGAGCTGACTCCATAAATGTGTGGGGCTGAGCTGACCCCATAAATGTGTGGGGCTGAGCTGACCCCATAAATGTGTGGGGCTGAGCTGACCCTGAAATCTGTGGGGCTGAGCTGACCCCATAAATGTGTGGGGCTGAGCTGACCCCTAAATGTGGGGCTGAGCTGACCCCAAAAATGTGTGGGGCTGAGCTGACCCCATAAATGTGTGGGGCTGAGCTGACCCCAAAATGTGTGGGGCTGAGCTGACCCCAAAAATGTGTGGGGCTGAGCTGACTCTACAAATGTGTGGGGCTGAGCTGACCCCATAAATGTGTGGGGCTGAGCTGACCCCATAAATGTGTGGGGCTGAGCTGACCCCAAATGTGTGGGGCTGAGCTGACCCCATAAATGTGTGGGGCTGAGCTGACCCCAAATGTGTGGGGCTGAGCTGACCCCAGAAATGTGTGGGGCTGAGCTGACCCCATAAATGTGTGGGGCTGAGCTGACCCCTAAATGTGGGGCTGAGCTGACCCCAAAAATCCGTGGGGCTGAGCTGACCCCATAAATGTGTGGGGCTGAGCTGACCCCAAATGTGTGGGGCTGAGCTGACCCCATAAATGTGTGGGGCTGAGCTGACCCCATAAATGTGTGGGGCTGAGCTGACCCCAAATGTGTGGGGCTGAGCTGACCCCATAAATGTGGGGCTGAGCTGACCCCATAAATGTGTGGGGCTGAGCTGACCCCAAAATGTGTGGGGCTGAGCTGACCCCATAAATGTGTGGGGCTGAGCTGACCCCAAATGTGTGGGGCTGAGCTGACCACATAAAATCTGTGGGGCTGAGCTGACCCCAAATGTGTGGGGCTGAGCTGACCCCATAAATGTGTGGGGCTGAGCTGACCCCAAAAATCCGTGGGGCTGAGCTGACCCCATAAATGTGTGGGGCTGAGCTGACCCCATAAATGTGTGGGGCTGAGCTGACCCCAAAATCAGTGGGGCTGAGCTGACCCCATAAATGTGTGGGGCTGAGCTGACCCCATAAATGTGTGGGGCTGAGCTGACCCCATAAATGTGGGGCTGAGCTGACCCCATAAATGTGTGGGGCTGAGCTGACCCCAGAAATCTGTGGGGCTGAGCTGACCCCAAAATGTGTGGGGCTGAGCTGACCCCAAAATGTGTGGGGCTGAGCTGACCCTAAAATCTGTGGGGCTGAGCTGACCCCAAAATGTGTGGGGCTGAGCTGACCCCAAATGTGTGGGGCTGAGCTGACCCCAAAAATCCGTGGGGCTGAGCTGACCCCAAATGTGTGGGGCTGAGCTGACCCCATAAATGTGTGGGGCTGAGCTGACCCCAAAATGTGGGGCTGAGCTGACCCCAAATGTGTGGGGCTGAGCTGACCCCATAAATGTGGGGCTGAGCTGACCCCAAAATGTGGGGCTGAGCTGACCCCATAAATGTGTGGGGCTGAGCTGACCCCATAAATGTGTGGGGCTGAGCTGACCCCAAAATCTGTGGGGCTGAGCTGACCCCAAAAATGTGTGGGGCTGAGCTGACCCCAAATGTGTGGGGCTGAGCTGACCCCAAATGTGTGGGGCTGAGCTGACCCCATAAATGTGGGGCTGAGCTGACCCCATAAATGTGTGGGGCTGAGCTGACCCCATAAATGTGTGGGGCTGAGCTGACCCCAAAATGTGGGGCTGAGCTGACCCCAAATGTGTGGGGCTGAGCTGACCCCAAAAATCCGTGGGGCTGAGCTGACCCCATAAATGTGTGGGGCTGAGCTGACCCCAAATGTGTGGGGCTGAGCTGACCCCATAAATGTGTGGGGCTGAGCTGACCCCAAATGTGTGGGGCTGAGCTGACCCCAAAAATCTGTGGGGCTGAGCTGACCCCAAAATGTGTGGGGCTGAGCTGACCCCATAAATGTGTGGGGCTGAGCTGACCCCAAATGTGTGGGGCTGAGCTGACCCCATAAATGTGTGGGGCTGAGCTGACCCTACAAATGTGTGGGGCTGAGCTGACCCCATAAATGTATGGGGCTGAGCTGACCCCAAATGTGTGGGGCTGAGCTGACCCCATAAATGTGTGGGGCTGAGCTGACCCCATAAAATCCGTGGGACTGAGCTGAGCCCAAAAATGTGTGGGGCTGAGCTGACCCCAAATGTGTGGGGCTGAGCTGACCCCATAAATGTGTGGGGCTGAGCTGACCCCATAAATGTGTGGGGCTGAGCTGACCCCATAAATGTGTGGGGCTGAGCTGACCCCAAATGTGTGGGGCTGAGCTGACCCCATAAATGTGGGGCTGAGCTGACCCCAAAATGTGTGGGGCTGAGCTGACCCCATAAATGTGGGGCTGAGCTGACCCCAAATGTGTGGGGCTGAGCTGACCCCAAAATGTGTGGGGCTGAGCTGACCCCAAATGTGTGGGGCTGAGCTGACCCCATAAATGTGTGGGGCTGAGCTGACCCCATAAATGTGGGGCTGAGCTGACCCCATAAATGTGTGGGGCTGAGCTGACCCCATAAATGTGTGGGGCTGAGCTGACCCCAAAAATGTGTGGGGCTGAGCTGACCTCAAAAATGTGTGGGGCTGAGCTGACCCCATAAATGTGTGGGGCTGAGCTGACCCCAAATGTGTGGGGCTGAGCTGACCCCAAAAATCCGTGGGGCTGAGCTGACCCCAAAAATGTGTGGGGCTGAGCTTACCCCAAAATGTGTGGGGCTGAGCTGACCCCAAAAATCTGTGGGGCTGAGCTGACCCCAAAATGTGTGGGGCTGAGCTGACCCCAAAATCAGTGGGGCTGAGCTGACCCTAAAATCTGTGGGGCTGAGCTGACCCCAAATGTGTGGGGCTGAGCTGACCCTAAAATCTGTGGGGCTGAGCTGACCCCAAATGTGTGGGGCTGAGCTGACCCCATAAATGTGTGGGGCTGAGCTGACCCCAAAAATGTGTGGGGCTGAGCTGACCTCAAAAATGTGTGGGGCTGAGCTGACCCCATAAATGTGTGGGGCTGAGCTGACCCCAAATGTGTGGGGCTGAGCTGACCCCATAAATGTGTGGGGCTGAGCTGACCCCATAAATGTGTGGGGCTGAGCTGACCCCAAATGTGTGGGGCTGAGCTGACCCCAAAAATCCGTGGGGCTGAGCTGACCCCAAAAATGTGTGGGGCTGAGCTTACCCCAAAATGTGTGGGGCTGAGCTGACCCCAAAAATCTGTGGGGCTGAGCTGACCCCAAAATGTGTGGGGCTGAGCTGACCCCAAAATCAGTGGGGCTGAGCTGACCCTAAAATCTGTGGGGCTGAGCTGACCCCAAATGTGTGGGGCTGAGCTGACCCTAAAATCTGTGGGGCTGAGCTGACCCCAAATGTGTGGGGCTGAGCTGACCCCATAAATGTGTGGGGCTGAGCTGACCCCATAAATGTGTGGGGCTGAGCTGACCCCAAAAATGTGTGGGGCTGAGCTGACCCCATAAATGTGTGGGGCTGAGCTGACCCCAAATGTGTGGGGCTGAGCTGACCCCATAAATGTGTGGGGCTGAGCTGACCCAAAAATGTGTGGGGCTGAGCTGACCCCAAAATCAGTGGGGCTGAGCTGACCCCAAATGTGTGGGGCTGAGCTGACCCCATAAATGTGGGGCTGAGCTGACCCCAAAAATCCGTGGGGCTGAGCTGACCCCATAAATGTGTGGGGCTGAGCTGACCCCATAAAAGTGGGGCTGAGCTGACCCCATAAATGTGGGGCTGAGCTGACCCCATAAATGTGGGGCTGAGCTGACCCCAAATGTGTGGGGCTGAGCTGACCCCATAAATGTGTGGGGCTCAGCTGACCCCATAAATGTGTGGGGCTGAGCTGACCCCATAAATGTGTGGGGCTGAGCTGACCCCAAATGTGTGGGGCTGAGCTGACCCCATAAATGTGGGGCTGAGCTGACCCCAAATGTGTGGGCCTGAGCTGACCCCATAAATGTGTGGGGCTCAGCTGACCCCATAAATGTGTGGGGCTGAGCTGACCCCAAAATGTGTGGGGCTGCGCTGACCCCAAAATGTGTGGGGCTGCGCTGACCCCAAAAATCCGTGGGGCTGAGCTGACCCCAAATGTGTGGGGCTGAGCTGACCCCATAAATGTGTGGGGCTGAGCTGACCCCATAAATGTGTGGGGCTGAGCTGACCCCAAATGTGTGGGGCTGAGCTGACCCCATAAATGTGGGGCTGAGCTGACCCCAAATGTGTGGGGCTGAGCTGACCCCAAAATGTGTGGGGCTGAGCTGACCCCATAAATGTGTGGGGCTGAGCTGACCCCAAAAATGTGTGGGGCTGAGCTGACCCCATAAATGTGTGGGGCTGAGCTGACCCCAAATGTGTGGGGCTGAGCTGACCCCAAAATGTGTGGGGCTGAGCTGACCCCATAAATGTGTGGGGCTGAGCTGACCCCAAAATGTGTGGGGCTGAGCTGACCCCAAATGTGTGGGGCTGAGCTGACCCCATAAATCCGTGGGGCTGAGCTGACCCCATAAATGTGTGGGGCTGAGCTGACCCCAAAAATGTGTGGGGCTGAGCTGACCCCAAAAATGTGTGGGGCTGAGCTGACCCCATAAATGTGGGGCAGAGCTGACCCCATAAATGTGGGGCTGAGCTGACCCCATAAATGTGTGGGGCTGAGCTGACCCCATAAATGTGGGGCTGAGCTGACCCCAAATGTGTGGGGCTGAGCTGACCCCATAAATGTGTGGGGCTGAGCTGACCCCAAATGTGTGGGGCTGAGCTGACCCTACAAATGTGTGGGGCTGAGCTGACCCCATAAATGTGTGGGGCTGAGCTGACTCCAAAAATCCGTGGGGCGGAGCTGACCCCAAAATGTGTGGGGCTGAGCTGACCCCAAATGTGTGGGGCTGAGCTGACCCCATAAATGTGTGGGGCTGAGCTGACCCCATAAATGTGTGGGGCTGAGCTGACCCCATAAATGTGGGGCTGAGCTGACCCCATAAATGTGTGGGGCTGAGCTGACCCCAAAAATGTGTGGGGCTGAGCTGACCCCATAAATGTGGGGCTGAGCTGACCCCATAAATGTGTGGGGCTGAGCTGACCCCAAATGTGTGGGGCTGAGCTGACCCCATAAATGTGTGGGGCTGAGCTGACCTCAAAAATGTGTGGGGCTGAGCTGACCCCATAAATGTGTGGGGCTGAGCTGACCCCATAAATGTGTGGGGCTGAGCTGACCCCAAATGTGTGGGGCTGAGCTGACCCCATAAATGTGTGGGGCTGAGCTGACCCCAAAATGTGTGGGGCTGAGCTGACCCCATAAATGTGTGGGGCTGAGCTGACCCTGAAATCTGTGGGGCTGAGCTGACCCCAAAATGTGTGGGGCTGAGCTGACCCCATAAATGTGTGGGGCTGAGCTGACCCCCAAAATGTGTGGGGCTGAGCTGACCCCATAAATGTGGGGCAGAGCTGACCCCATAAATGTGTGGGGCTGAGCTGACCCCAAATGTGTGGGGCTGAGCTGACCCCATAAATGTGTGGGGCTGAGCTGACCCCATAAATGTGTGGGGCTGAGCTGACCCCATAAATGTGGGGCTGAGCTGACCCCATAAATGTGTGGGGCTGAGCTGACCCCAAAATGTGTGGGGCTGAGCTGACCCCATAACTGTGGGGCTGAGCTGACCCCATAAATGTGTGGGGCTGAGCTGACCCTAAAATCCGTGGGGCTGAGCTGACCCCATAAATGTGTGGGGCTGAGCTGACCCCATAAATGTGTGGGGCTGAGCTGACCCCAAAATGTGTGGGGCTGAGCTGACCCCATAAATGTGTGGGGCTGAGCTGACCCCAAATGTGTGGGGCTGAGCTGACCACATAAAATCTGTGGGGCTGAGCTGACCCCAAATGTGTGGGGCTGAGCTGACCCCATAAATGTGTGGGGCTGAGCTGACCCCAAAATGTGTGGGGCTGAGCTGACCCCATAAATGTGTGGGGCTGAGCTGACCCCAAAAATCCGTGGGGCTGAGCTGACCCCATAAATGTGTGGGGCTGAGCTGACCCCAAAAATCCGTGGGGCTGAGCTGACCCCAAAATGTGTGGGGCTGAGCTGACCCCAAAAATGTGTGGGGCTGAGCTGACCCCATAAATGTGTGGGGCTGAGCTGACCCCAAATGTGTGGGGCTGAGCTGACCCCAAAATGTGTGGGGCTGAGCTGACCCCATAAATGTGTGGGGCTGAGCTGACCCCAAATGTGTGGGGCTGAGCTGACCCCATAAATGTGTGGGGCTGAGCTGACCCCATAAATGTGTGGGGCTGAGCTGACCCCATAAATGTGGGGCTGAGCTGACCCCATAAATGTGTGGGGCTGAGCTGACCCCGAAATGTGTGGGGCTGAGCTGACCCCGAAATGTGTGGGGCTGAGCTGACCCCATAAATGTGTGGGGCTGAGCTGACCCCAAATGTGTGGGGCTGAGCTGACCCCATAAATGTGTGGGGCTGAGCTGACCCCAAAAATCCGTGGGGCTGAGCTGACCCCAAAAATCCGTGGGGCTGAGCTGACCCCGAAATGTGTGGGGCTGAGCTGACCCCAAAATGTGTGGGGCTGAGCTGACCCCATAAATGTGTGGGGCTGAGCTGACCCCGAAATGTGTGGGGCTGAGCTGACCCCATAAATGTGTGGGGCTGAGCTGACCCCATAAATGTGTGGGGCTGAGCTGACCCCATAAATGTGTGGGGCTGAGCTGACCCCATAAATGTGTGGGGCTGAGCTGACCCCATAAATGTGGGGCTGAGCTGACCCCATAAATGTGTGGGGCTGAGCTGACCCCAAAATGTGTGGGGCTGAGCTGACCCCATAAATGTGTGGGGCTGAGCTGACCCCAAAATGTGTGGGGCTGAGCTGGCCCTACAAATGTGTGGGGCTGAGCTGACCCCATAAATGTGTGGGGCTGAGCTGACCCCATAAATGTGGGGCTGAGCTGACCCCATAAATGTGTGGGGCTGAGCTGACCCTGAAATCTGTGGGGCTGAGCTGACCCCAAAATGTGTGGGGCTGAGCTGACCCCAGAAATGTGTGGGGCTGAGCTGACCCCAAATGTGTGGGGCTGAGCTGACCCCATAAATGTGTGGGGCTGAGCTGACCCCATAAATGTGTGGGGCTGAGCTGACCCCATAAATGTGTGGGGCTGAGCTGACCCCAAAAATGTGTGGGGCTGAGCTGACCCCATAAATGTGTGGGGCTGAGCTGACCCCAAATGTGTGGGGCTGAGCTGACCCCAAAATGTGTGGGGCTGAGCTGACCCCATAAATGTGTGGGGCTGAGCTGACCCCAAATGTGTGGGGCTGAGCTGACCCCATAAATGTGTGGGGCTGAGCTGACCCCATAAATGTGTGGGGCTGAGCTGACCCCATAAATGTGGGGCTGAGCTGACCCCATAAATGTGTGGGGCTGAGCTGACCCCGAAATGTGTGGGGCTGAGCTGACCCCGAAATGTGTGGGGCTGAGCTGACCCCATAAATGTGTGGGGCTGAGCTGACCCCAAATGTGTGGGGCTGAGCTGACCCCATAAATGTGTGGGGCTGAGCTGACCCCAAAAATCCGTGGGGCTGAGCTGACCCCAAAAATCCGTGGGGCTGAGCTGACCCCGAAATGTGTGGGGCTGAGCTGACCCCAAAAATCTGTGGGGCTGAGCTGACCCCATAAATGTGTGGCGCTGAGCTGACCCCAAAATGTGTGGGGCTGAGCTGGCCCTACAAATGTGTGGGGCTGAGCTGAGCCCATAAATGTGTGGGGCTGAGCTGACCCCATAAATGTGTGGGGCTGAGCTGACCCCATAAATGTGTGGGGCTGAGCTGACCCCAAAAATCCGTGGGGCTGAGCTGACTCCATAAATGTGTGGGGCTGAGCTGACCCCAAATGTGTGGGGCTGAGCTGACCCCATAAATGTGTGGGGCTGAGCTGACCCTGAAATCTGTGGGGCTGAGCTGACCCCATAAATGTGTGGGGCTGAGCTGACCCCTAAATGTGGGGCTGAGCTGACCCCATAAATGTGTGGGGCTGAGCTGACCCCAAAAATGTGTGGGGCTGAGCTGACCCCAAATGTGTGGGGCTGAGCTGACCCCATAAATGTGTGGGGCTGAGCTGACCCCATAAATGTGTGGGGCTGAGCTGACCCCAAATGTGTGGGGCTGAGCTGACCCCATAAATGTGTGGGGCTGAGCTGACCCCAAATGTGTGGGGCTGAGCTGACCCCATAAATGTGTGGGGCTGAGCTGACCCCTAAATGTGGGGCTGAGCTGACCCCATAAATGTGTGGGGCTGAGCTGACCCCAAATGTGTGGGGCTGAGCTGACCCCATAAATGTGGGGCTGAGCTGACCCCAAAATGTGTGGGGCTGAGCTGACCCCATAAATGTGTGGGGCTGAGCTGACCCCAAAAATCCGTGGGGCTGAGCTGACCCCATAAATGTGTGGGGCTGAGCTGACCCCAAATGTGTGGGGCTGAGCTGACCCCATAAATGTGTGGGGCTGAGCTGACCCCATAAATGTGTGGGGCTGAGCTGACCCCAAATGTGTGGGGCTGAGCTGACCCCATAAATGTGGGGCTGAGCTGACCCCATAAATGTGTGGGGCTGAGCTGACCCCATAAATGTGGGGCTGAGCTGACCCCATAAATGTGTGGGGCTGAGCTGACCCCAAAATCTGTGGGGCTGAGCTGACCCCAAAATCTGTGGGGCTGAGCTGACCCCAAAAATGTGTGGGGCTGAGCTGACCCCAAAAATCCGTGGGGCTGAGCTGACCCCATAAATGTGTGGGGCTGAGCTGACCCCATAAATGTGTGGGGCTGAGCTGACCCCAAAATCAGTGGGGCTGAGCTGACCCCATAAATGTGTGGGGCTGAGCTGACCCCATAAATGTGTGGGGCTGAGCTGACCCCATAAATGTGTGGGGCTGAGCTGACCCCAAAATCAGTGGGGCTGAGCTGACCCCATAAATGTGTGGGGCTGAGCTGACCCCATAAATGTGTGGGGCTGAGCTGACCCCAAAATCAGTGGGGCTGAGCTGACCCCATAAATGTGTGGGGCTGAGCTGACCCCATAAATGTGGGGCTGAGCTGACCCCATAAATGTGTGGGGCTGAGCTGACCCCAGAAATCTGTGGGGCTGAGCTGACCCCAAAATGTGTGGGGCTGAGCTGACCCCAAAATGTGTGGGGCTGAGCTGACCCTAAAATCTGTGGGGCTGAGCTGACCCCAAAATGTGTGGGGCTGAGCTGACCCCAAATGTGTGGGGCTGAGCTGACCCCAAAAATCCGTGGGGCTGAGCTGACCCCAAATGTGTGGGGCTGAGCTGACCCCATAAATGTGTGGGGCTGAGCTGACCCCATAAATGTGGGGCTGAGCTGACCCCATAAATGTGTGGGGCTGAGCTGACCCCAAATGTGTGGGGCTGAGCTGACCCCATAAATGTGGGGCTGAGCTGACCCCAAATGTGTGGGGCTGAGCTGACCCCATAAATGTGGGGCTGAGCTGACCCCAAAATGTGGGGCTGAGCTGACCCCATAAATGTGTGGGGCTGAGCTGACCCCATAAATGTGTGGGGCTGAGCTGACCCCAAAAATGTGGGGCTGAGCTGGCCCTACAAATGTGTGGGGCTGAGCTGGCCCTACAAATGTGTGGGGCTGAGCTGACCCCATAAATGTGTGGGGCTGAGCTGACCCCATAAATGTGTGGGGCTGAGCTGACCCCAAAATCTGTGGGGCTGAGCTGACCCCAAAAATGTGTGGGGCTGAGCTGACCCCAAATGTGTGGGGCTGAGCTGACCCCATAAATGTGGGGCTGAGCTGACCCCATAAATGTGTGGGGCTGAGCTGACCCCATAAATGTGTGGGGCTGAGCTGACCCCAAAATGTGGGGCTGAGCTGACCCCAAATGTGTGGGGCTGAGCTGACCCCAAAAATCCGTGGGGCTGAGCTGACCCCATAAATGTGTGGGGCTGAGCTGACCCCAAATGTGTGGGGCTGAGCTGACCCCATAAATGTGTGGGGCTGAGCTGACCCCAAATGTGTGGGGCTGAGCTGACCCCAAAAATCTGTGGGGCTGAGCTGACCCCAAAATGTGTGGGGCTGAGCTGACCCCATAAATGTGTGGGGCTGAGCTGACCCCAAATGTGTGGGGCTGAGCTGACCCCATAAATGTGTGGGGCTGAGCTGACCCTACAAATGTGTGGGGCTGAGCTGACCCCATAAATGTATGGGGCTGAGCTGACCCCAAATGTGTGGGGCTGAGCTGACCCCATAAATGTGTGGGGCTGAGCTGACCCCATAAAATCCGTGGGACTGAGCTGAGCCCAAAAATGTGTGGGGCTGAGCTGACCCCAAATGTGTGGGGCTGAGCTGACCCCATAAATGTGTGGGGCTGAGCTGACCCCAAATGTGTGGGGCTGAGCTGAGCCCATAAATGTGTGGGGCTGAGCTGACCCCATAAATGTGTGGGGCTGAGCTGACCCCATAAATGTGTGGGGCTGAGCTGAACCCAAATGTGTGGGGCTGAGCTGACCCCAAAAATGTGTGGGGCTGAGCTGACCCCATAAATCCCTGGGGCTGAGCTGACCCCATAAATGTGTGGGGCTGAGCTGAGCCCATAAATGTGTGGGGCTGAGCTGACCCCAAAAATCTGTGGGGCTGAGCTGACCCCATAAATGTGGGGCTGAGCTGACCCCAAATGTGTGGGGCTGAGCTGACCCCATAAATGTGTGGGGCTGAGCTGACCCCAAAATGTGGGGCTGAGCTGACCCCAAATGTGTGGGGCTGAGCTGACCCCATAAATGTGTGGGGCTGAGCTGACCCCAAATGTGTGGGGCTGAGCTGACCCCATAAATGTGTGGGGCTGAGCTGACCCCAAAATGTGTGGGGCTGAGCTGACCCCAAAATCTGTGGGGCTGAGCTGACCCCATAAATGTGTGGGGCTGAGCTGACCCCAAAATGTGTGGGGCTGAGCTGACCCCAAATGTGTGGGGCTGAGCTGACCCCATAAATGTGGGGCTGAGCTGACCCCATAAATGTGTGGGGCTGAGCTGACCCCATAAATGTGTGGGGCTGAGCTGACCCCAAATGTGTGGGGCTGAGCTGACCCCAAAAATCCGTGGGGCTGAGCTGACCCCAAAAATCCGTGGGGCTGAGCTGACCCTAAAATCTGTGGGGCTGAGCTGACCCCATAAATGTGTGGGGCTGAGCTGACCCCAAATGTGTGGGGCTGAGCTGACCCCATAAATGTGTGGGGCTGAGCTGACCCCATAAATGTGGGGCTGAGCTGACCCCATAAATGTGTGGGGCTGAGCTGACCCCAAATGTGTGGGGCTGAGCTGACCCCATAAATGTGGGGCTGAGCTGACCCCATAAATGTGTGGGGCTGAGCTGACCCCAAAAATCCGTGGGGCTGAGCTGAGCCCATAAATGTGTGGGGCTGAGCTGACCCCAAATGTGTGGGGCTGAGCTGACCCCATAAATGTGTGGGGCTGAGCTGACCCTATAAATGTGTGGGGCTGAGCTGACCCCAAAATGTGTGGGGCTGAGCTGACCCCATAAATGTGTGGGGCTGAGCTGACCCCAAATGTGTGGGGCTGAGCTGACCCCATAAATGTGTGGGGCTGAGCTGACCCCAAAATGTGTGGGGCTGAGCTGACCCCAAATGTGTGGGGCTGAGCTGACCCCATAAATGTGTGGGGCTGAGCTGACCCCATAAATGTGGGGCTGAGCTGACCCCATAAATGTGTGGGGCTGAGCTGACCCCAAAATGTGTGGGGCTGAGCTGACCCCAAAAATCCGTGGGGCTGAGCTGACCCCAAATGTGTGGGGCTGAGCTGACTCCAAATCCGTGGGGCTGAGCTGACCCCAAAAATGTGTGGGGCTGAGCTGACCCCAAATGTGTGGGGCTGAGCTGACCCCAAATGTGTGGGGCTGAGCTGACTCCAAATGTGTGGGGCTGAGCTGACCCCATAAATGTGTGGGGCTGAGCTGACCCCAAAATGTGTGGGGCTGAGCTGACCCCATAAATGTGTGGGGCTGAGCTGACCCCAAATGTGTGGGGCTGAGCTGACCCCATAAATGTGTGGGGCTGAGCTGACCCCAAAAATCCGTGGGGCTGAGCTGACCCCATAAATGTGTGGGGCTGAGCTGACCCCATAAATGTGTGGGGCTGAGCTGACCCCAAAATCAGTGGGGCTGAGCTGACCCCATAAATGTGTGGGGCTGAGCTGACCCCATAAATGTGTGGGGCTGAGCTGACCCCATAAATGTGGGGCTGAGCTGACCCCATAAATGTGTGGGGCTGAGCTGACCCCAGAAATCTGTGGGGCTGAGCTGACCCCAAAATGTGTGGGGCTGAGCTGACCCCAAAATGTGTGGGGCTGAGCTGACCCTAAAATCTGTGGGGCTGAGCTGACCCCAAAATGTGTGGGGCTGAGCTGACCCCAAATGTGTGGGGCTGAGCTGACCCCAAAAATCCGTGGGGCTGAGCTGACCCCAAATGTGTGGGGCTGAGCTGACCCCATAAATGTGTGGGGCTGAGCTGACCCCAAAATGTGGGGCTGAGCTGACCCCAAATGTGTGGGGCTGAGCTGACCCCATAAATGTGGGGCTGAGCTGACCCCAAAATGTGGGGCTGAGCTGACCCCATAAATGTGTGGGGCTGAGCTGACCCCATAAATGTGTGGGGCTGAGCTGACCCCAAAATCTGTGGGGCTGAGCTGACCCCAAAAATGTGTGGGGCTGAGCTGACCCCAAATGTGTGGGGCTGAGCTGACCCCAAATGTGTGGGGCTGAGCTGACCCCATAAATGTGGGGCTGAGCTGACCCCATAAATGTGTGGGGCTGAGCTGACCCCATAAATGTGTGGGGCTGAGCTGACCCCAAAATGTGGGGCTGAGCTGACCCCAAATGTGTGGGGCTGAGCTGACCCCAAAAATCCGTGGGGCTGAGCTGACCCCATAAATGTGTGGGGCTGAGCTGACCCCAAATGTGTGGGGCTGAGCTGACCCCATAAATGTGTGGGGCTGAGCTGACCCCAAATGTGTGGGGCTGAGCTGACCCCAAAAATCTGTGGGGCTGAGCTGACCCCAAAATGTGTGGGGCTGAGCTGACCCCATAAATGTGTGGGGCTGAGCTGACCCCAAATGTGTGGGGCTGAGCTGACCCCATAAATGTGTGGGGCTGAGCTGACCCTACAAATGTGTGGGGCTGAGCTGACCCCATAAATGTATGGGGCTGAGCTGACCCCAAATGTGTGGGGCTGAGCTGACCCCATAAATGTGTGGGGCTGAGCTGACCCCATAAAATCCGTGGGACTGAGCTGAGCCCAAAAATGTGTGGGGCTGAGCTGACCCCAAATGTGTGGGGCTGAGCTGACCCCATAAATGTGTGGGGCTGAGCTGACCCCATAAATGTGTGGGGCTGAGCTGACCCCATAAATGTGTGGGGCTGAGCTGACCCCAAATGTGTGGGGCTGAGCTGACCCCATAAATGTGGGGCTGAGCTGACCCCAAAATGTGTGGGGCTGAGCTGACCCCATAAATGTGGGGCTGAGCTGACCCCAAATGTGTGGGGCTGAGCTGACCCCAAAATGTGTGGGGCTGAGCTGACCCCAAATGTGTGGGGCTGAGCTGACCCCATAAATGTGTGGGGCTGAGCTGACCCCATAAATGTGGGGCTGAGCTGACCCCATAAATGTGTGGGGCTGAGCTGACCCCATAAATGTGTGGGGCTGAGCTGACCCCAAAAATGTGTGGGGCTGAGCTGACCTCAAAAATGTGTGGGGCTGAGCTGACCCCATAAATGTGTGGGGCTGAGCTGACCCCAAATGTGTGGGGCTGAGCTGACCCCAAAAATCCGTGGGGCTGAGCTGACCCCAAAAATGTGTGGGGCTGAGCTTACCCCAAAATGTGTGGGGCTGAGCTGACCCCAAAAATCTGTGGGGCTGAGCTGACCCCAAAATGTGTGGGGCTGAGCTGACCCCAAAATCAGTGGGGCTGAGCTGACCCTAAAATCTGTGGGGCTGAGCTGACCCCAAATGTGTGGGGCTGAGCTGACCCTAAAATCTGTGGGGCTGAGCTGACCCCAAATGTGTGGGGCTGAGCTGACCCCATAAATGTGTGGGGCTGAGCTGACCCCAAAAATGTGTGGGGCTGAGCTGACCTCAAAAATGTGTGGGGCTGAGCTGACCCCATAAATGTGTGGGGCTGAGCTGACCCCAAATGTGTGGGGCTGAGCTGACCCCATAAATGTGTGGGGCTGAGCTGACCCCATAAATGTGTGGGGCTGAGCTGACCCCAAATGTGTGGGGCTGAGCTGACCCCAAAAATCCGTGGGGCTGAGCTGACCCCAAAAATGTGTGGGGCTGAGCTTACCCCAAAATGTGTGGGGCTGAGCTGACCCCAAAAATCTGTGGGGCTGAGCTGACCCCAAAATGTGTGGGGCTGAGCTGACCCCAAAATCAGTGGGGCTGAGCTGACCCTAAAATCTGTGGGGCTGAGCTGACCCCAAATGTGTGGGGCTGAGCTGACCCTAAAATCTGTGGGGCTGAGCTGACCCCAAATGTGTGGGGCTGAGCTGACCCCATAAATGTGTGGGGCTGAGCTGACCCCAAAAATGTGTGGGGCTGAGCTGACCTCAAAAATGTGTGGGGCTGAGCTGACCCCATAAATGTGTGGGGCTGAGCTGACCCCAAATGTGTGGGGCTGAGCTGACCCCATAAATGTGTGGGGCTGAGCTGACCCCATAAATGTGTGGGGCTGAGCTGACCCCAAATGTGTGGGGCTGAGCTGACCCCAAAAATCCGTAGGGCTGAGCTGACCCCAAAAATGTGTGGGGCTGAGCTTACCCCAAAATGTGTGGGGCTGAGCTGACCCCAAAAATGTGTGGGGCTGAGCTGACCCCAAAATGTGTGGGGCTGAGCTGACCCCAAAATCAGTGGGGCTGAGCTGACCCTAAAATCTGTGGGGCTGAGCTGACCCCAAATGTGTGGGGCTGAGCTGACCCTAAAATCTGTGGGGCTGAGCTGACCCCAAATGTGTGGGGCTGAGCTGACCCCATAAATGTGTGGGGCTGAGCTGACCCCATAAATGTGTGGGGCTGAGCTGACCCCAAAAATGTGTGGGGCTGAGCTGACCCCATAAATGTGTGGGGCTGAGCTGACCCCAAATGTGTGGGGCTGAGCTGACCCCATAAATGTGTGGGGCTGAGCTGACCCAAAAATGTGTGGGGCTGAGCTGACCCCAAAATCAGTGGGGCTGAGCTGACCCCAAATGTGTGGGGCTGAGCTGACCCCATAAATGTGGGGCTGAGCTGACCCCAAAAATCCGTGGGGCTGAGCTGACCCCATAAATGTGTGGGGCTGAGCTGACCCCAAATGTGTGGGGCTGAGCTGACCCCATAAATGTGGGGCTGAGCTGACCCCAAATGTGTGGGGCTGAGCTGACCCCATAAATGTGGGGCTGAGCTGACCCCATAAATGTGGGGCTGAGCTGACCCCAAATGTGTGGGGCTGAGCTGACCCCATAAATGTGTGGGGCTCAGCTGACCCCATAAATGTGTGGGGCTGAGCTGACCCCATAAATGTGTGGGGCTGAGCTGACCCCAAATGTGTGGGGCTGAGCTGACCCCATAAATGTGGGGCTGAGCTGACCCCAAATGTGTGGGGCTGAGCTGACCCCATAAATGTGTGGGGCTCAGCTGACCCCATAAATGTGTGGGGCTGAGCTGACCCCAAAATGTGTGGGGCTGCGCTGACCCCAAAATGTGTGGGGCTGCGCTGACCCCAAAAATCCGTGGGGCTGAGCTGACCCCAAATGTGTGGGGCTGAGCTGACCCCATAAATGTGTGGGGCTGAGCTGACCCCATAAATGTGTGGGGCTGAGCTGACCCCAAATGTGTGGGGCTGAGCTGACCCCATAAATGTGGGGCTGAGCTGACCCCAAATGTGTGGGGCTGAGCTGACCCCAAAATGTGTGGGGCTGAGCTGACCCCATAAATGTGTGGGGCTGAGCTGACCCCAAAAATGTGTGGGGCTGAGCTGACCCCATAAATGTGTGGGGCTGAGCTGACCCCAAATGTGTGGGGCTGAGCTGACCCCAAAATGTGTGGGGCTGAGCTGACCCCATAAATGTGTGGGGCTGAGCTGACCCCAAAATGTGTGGGGCTGAGCTGACCCCAAATGTGTGGGGCTGAGCTGACCCCATAAATCCGTGGGGCTGAGCTGACCCCAAAAATGTGTGGGGCTGAGCTGACCCCAAAAATGTGTGGGGCTGAGCTGACCCCAAAAATGTGTGGGGCTGAGCTGACCCCATAAATGTGGGGCAGAGCTGACCCCATAAATGTGGGGCTGAGCTGACCCCATAAATGTGTGGGGCTGAGCTGACCCCATAAATGTGGGGCTGAGCTGACCCCAAATGTGTGGGGCTGAGCTGACCCCATAAATGTGTGGGGCTGAGCTGACCCCAAATGTGTGGGGCTGAGCTGACCCTACAAATGTGTGGGGCTGAGCTGACCCCATAAATGTGTGGGGCTGAGCTGACTCCAAAAATCCGTGGGGCGGAGCTGACCCCAAAATGTGTGGGGCTGAGCTGACCCCAAATGTGTGGGGCTGAGCTGACCCCATAAATGTGTGGGGCTGAGCTGACCCCATAAATGTGTGGGGCTGAGCTGACCCCATAAATGTGGGGCTGAGCTGACCCCATAAATGTGTGGGGCTGAGCTGACCCCAAAAATGTGTGGGGCTGAGCTGACCCCATAAATGTGGGGCTGAGCTGACCCCATAAATGTGTGGGGCTGAGCTGACCCCAAATGTGTGGGGCTGAGCTGACCCCATAAATGTGTGGGGCTGAGCTGACCTCAAAAATGTGTGGGGCTGAGCTGACCCCATAAATGTGTGGGGCTGAGCTGACCCCATAAATGTGTGGGGCTGAGCTGACCCCAAATGTGTGGGGCTGAGCTGACCCCATAAATGTGTGGGGCTGAGCTGACCCCAAAATGTGTGGGGCTGAGCTGACCCCATAAATGTGTGGGGCTGAGCTGACCCTGAAATCTGTGGGGCTGAGCTGACCCCAAAATGTGTGGGGCTGAGCTGACCCCATAAATGTGTGGGGCTGAGCTGACCCCCAAAATGTGTGGGGCTGAGCTGACCCCATAAATGTGGGGCTGAGCTGACCCCATAAATGTGTGGGGCTGAGCTGACCCCATAAATGTGGGGCTGAGCTGACCCCATAAATGTGTGGGGCTGAGCTGACCCCAAAATGTGTGGGGCTGAGCTGACCCCATAACTGTGGGGCTGAGCTGACCCCATAAATGTGTGGGGCTGAGCTGACCCTAAAATCCGTGGGGCTGAGCTGACCCCATAAATGTGTGGGGCTGAGCTGACCCCAAAATGTGTGGGGCTGAGCTGACCCCAAATGTGTGGGGCTGAGCTGACCCCATAAATGTGTGGGGCTGAGCTGACCCCAAAAATGTGTGGGGCTGAGCTGACCCCATAAATGTGTGGGGCTGAGCTGACCCCAAAATGTGTGGGGCTGAGCTGACCCCATAAATGTGTGGGGCTGAGCTGACCCCAAATGTGTGGGGCTGAGCTGACCACATAAAATCTGTGGGGCTGAGCTGACCCCAAATGTGTGGGGCTGAGCTGACCCCATAAATGTGTGGGGCTGAGCTGACCCCAAAATGTGTGGGGCTGAGCTGACCCCATAAATGTGTGGGGCTGAGCTGACCCCAAAAATCCGTGGGGCTGAGCTGACCCCATAAATGTGTGGGGCTGAGCTGACCCCAAAAATCCGTGGGGCTGAGCTGACCCCAAAATGTGTGGGGCTGAGCTGACCCCAAATGTGTGGGGCTGAGCTGACCCCATAAATGTGTGGGGCTGAGCTGACCCCAAATGTGTGGGGCTGAGCTGACCCCATAAATGTGTGGGGCTGAGCTGACCCCTAAATGTGGGGCTGAGCTGACCCCATAAATGTGTGGGGCTGAGCTGACCCCAAATGTGTGGGGCTGAGCTGACCCCATAAATGTGGGGCTGAGCTGACCCCAAAATGTGTGGGGCTGAGCTGACCCCATAAATGTGTGGGGCTGAGCTGACCCCAAAAATCCGTGGGGCTGAGCTGACCCCATAAATGTGTGGGGCTGAGCTGACCCCAAATGTGTGGGGCTGAGCTGACCCCATAAATGTGTGGGGCTGAGCTGACCCCATAAATGTGTGGGGCTGAGCTGACCCCAAATGTGTGGGGCTGAGCTGACCCCATAAATGTGGGGCTGAGCTGACCCCATAAATGTGTGGGGCTGAGCTGACCCCATAAATGTGGGGCTGAGCTGACCCCATAAATGTGTGGGGCTGAGCTGACCCCAAAATCTGTGGGGCTGAGCTGACCCCAAAATCTGTGGGGCTGAGCTGACCCCAAAAATGTGTGGGGCTGAGCTGACCCCAAAAATCCGTGGGGCTGAGCTGACCCCATAAATGTGTGGGGCTGAGCTGACCCCATAAATGTGTGGGGCTGAGCTGACCCCAAAATCAGTGGGGCTGAGCTGACCCCATAAATGTGTGGGGCTGAGCTGACCCCATAAATGTGTGGGGCTGAGCTGACCCCATAAATGTGTGGGGCTGAGCTGACCCCAAAATCAGTGGGGCTGAGCTGACCCCATAAATGTGTGGGGCTGAGCTGACCCCATAAATGTGTGGGGCTGAGCTGACCCCAAAATCAGTGGGGCTGAGCTGACCCCATAAATGTGTGGGGCTGAGCTGACCCCATAAATGTGGGGCTGAGCTGACCCCATAAATGTGTGGGGCTGAGCTGACCCCAGAAATCTGTGGGGCTGAGCTGACCCCAAAATGTGTGGGGCTGAGCTGACCCCAAAATGTGTGGGGCTGAGCTGACCCTAAAATCTGTGGGGCTGAGCTGACCCCAAAATGTGTGGGGCTGAGCTGACCCCAAATGTGTGGGGCTGAGCTGACCCCAAAAATCCGTGGGGCTGAGCTGACCCCAAATGTGTGGGGCTGAGCTGACCCCATAAATGTGTGGGGCTGAGCTGACCCCATAAATGTGGGGCTGAGCTGACCCCATAAATGTGTGGGGCTGAGCTGACCCCAAATGTGTGGGGCTGAGCTGACCCCATAAATGTGGGGCTGAGCTGACCCCAAATGTGTGGGGCTGAGCTGACCCCATAAATGTGGGGCTGAGCTGACCCCAAAATGTGGGGCTGAGCTGACCCCATAAATGTGTGGGGCTGAGCTGACCCCATAAATGTGTGGGGCTGAGCTGACCCCAAAAATGTGGGGCTGAGCTGGCCCTACAAATGTGTGGGGCTGAGCTGGCCCTACAAATGTGTGGGGCTGAGCTGACCCCATAAATGTGTGGGGCTGAGCTGACCCCATAAATGTGTGGGGCTGAGCTGACCCCAAAATCTGTGGGGCTGAGCTGACCCCAAAAATGTGTGGGGCTGAGCTGACCCCAAATGTGTGGGGCTGAGCTGACCCCATAAATGTGGGGCTGAGCTGACCCCATAAATGTGTGGGGCTGAGCTGACCCCATAAATGTGTGGGGCTGAGCTGACCCCAAAATGTGGGGCTGAGCTGACCCCAAATGTGTGGGGCTGAGCTGACCCCAAAAATCCGTGGGGCTGAGCTGACCCCATAAATGTGTGGGGCTGAGCTGACCCCAAATGTGTGGGGCTGAGCTGACCCCATAAATGTGTGGGGCTGAGCTGACCCCAAATGTGTGGGGCTGAGCTGACCCCAAAAATCTGTGGGGCTGAGCTGACCCCAAAATGTGTGGGGCTGAGCTGACCCCATAAATGTGTGGGGCTGAGCTGACCCCAAATGTGTGGGGCTGAGCTGACCCCATAAATGTGTGGGGCTGAGCTGACCCCATAAATGTATGGGGCTGAGCTGACCCCAAATGTGTGGGGCTGAGCTGACCCCATAAATGTGTGGGGCTGAGCTGACCCCATAAAATCCGTGGGACTGAGCTGAGCCCAAAAATGTGTGGGGCTGAGCTGACCCCAAATGTGTGGGGCTGAGCTGACCCCATAAATGTGTGGGGCTGAGCTGACCCCAAATGTGTGGGGCTGAGCTGAGCCCATAAATGTGTGGGGCTGAGCTGACCCCATAAATGTGTGGGGCTGAGCTGACCCCATAAATGTGTGGGGCTGAGCTGAACCCAAATGTGTGGGGCTGAGCTGACCCCAAAAATGTGTGGGGCTGAGCTGACCCCATAAATCCCTGGGGCTGAGCTGACCCCATAAATGTGTGGGGCTGAGCTGAGCCCATAAATGTGTGGGGCTGAGCTGACCCCAAAAATCTGTGGGGCTGAGCTGACCCCATAAATGTGGGGCTGAGCTGACCCCAAATGTGTGGGGCTGAGCTGACCCCATAAATGTGTGGGGCTGAGCTGACCCCAAAATGTGGGGCTGAGCTGACCCCAAATGTGTGGGGCTGAGCTGACCCCATAAATGTGTGGGGCTGAGCTGACCCCAAATGTGTGGGGCTGAGCTGACCCCATAAATGTGTGGGGCTGAGCTGACCCCAAAATGTGTGGGGCTGAGCTGACCCCAAAATCTGTGGGGCTGAGCTGACCCCATAAATGTGTGGGGCTGAGCTGACCCCAAAATGTGTGGGGCTGAGCTGACCCCAAATGTGTGGGGCTGAGCTGACCCCATAAATGTGGGGCTGAGCTGACCCCATAAATGTGTGGGGCTGAGCTGACCCCATAAATGTGTGGGGCTGAGCTGACCCCATAAATGTGTGGGGCTGAGCTGACCCCAAATGTGTGGGGCTGAGCTGACCCCAAAAATCCGTGGGGCTGAGCTGACCCCAAAAATCCGTGGGGCTGAGCTGACCCCATAAATGTGTGGGGCTGAGCTGACCCCATAAATGTGTGGGGCTGAGCTGACCCCAAATGTGTGGGGCTGAGCTGACCCCATAAATGTGTGGGGCTGAGCTGACCCCATAAATGTGGGGCTGAGCTGACCCCATAAATGTGTGGGGCTGAGCTGACCCCAAATGTGTGGGGCTGAGCTGACCCCATAAATGTGGGGCTGAGCTGACCCCATAAATGTGTGGGGCTGAGCTGACCCCAAAAATCCGTGGGGCTGAGCTGAGCCCATAAATGTGTGGGGCTGAGCTGACCCCAAATGTGTGGGGCTGAGCTGACCCCATAAATGTGTGGGGCTGAGCTGACCCTATAAATGTGTGGGGCTGAGCTGACCCCAAAATGTGTGGGGCTGAGCTGACCCCATAAATGTGTGGGGCTGAGCTGACCCCAAATGTGTGGGGCTGAGCTGACCCCATAAATGTGTGGGGCTGAGCTGACCCCAAAATGTGTGGGGCTGAGCTGACCCCAAATGTGTGGGGCTGAGCTGACCCCATAAATGTGTGGGGCTGAGCTGACCCCATAAATGTGGGGCTGAGCTGACCCCATAAATGTGTGGGGCTGAGCTGACCCCAAAATGTGTGGGGCTGAGCTGACCCCAAAAATCCGTGGGGCTGAGCTGACCCCAAATGTGTGGGGCTGAGCTGACTCCAAATCCGTGGGGCTGAGCTGACCCCAAAAATGTGTGGGGCTGAGCTGACCCCAAATGTGTGGGGCTGAGCTGACTCCAAATGTGTGGGGCTGAGCTGACCCCATAAATGTGTGGGGCTGAGCTGACCCCAAAATGTGTGGGGCTGAGCTGACCCCAAATGTGTGGGGCTGAGCTGACCCCAAAAATCCGTGGGGCTGAGCTGACCCCATAAATGTGTGGGGCTGAGCTGACCCCATAAATGTGTGGGGCTGAGCTGACCCCATAAATGTGGGGCTGAGCTGACCCTGAAATCTGTGGGGCTGAGCTGACCCCAAAATGTGTGGGGCTGAGCTGACCCCATAAATGTGTGGGGCTGAGCTGACCCCAAAAATCCGTGGGGCTGAGCTGACCCCGAAATGTGTGGGGCTGAGCTGACCCCAAATGTGTGGGGCTGAGCTGACCCCAAATGTGTGGGGCTGAGCTGACCCCAAATGTGTGGGGCTGAGCTGACCCCATAAATGTGTGGGGCTGAGCTGACCCCAAAATGTGTGGGGCTGAGCTGACCCCAAAAATGTGTGGGGCTGAGCTGACCCCATAAATGTGTGGGGCTGAGCTGACCCCAAATGTGTGGGGCTGAGCTGAGCCCATAAATGTGTGGGGCTGAGCTGACCCCATAAATGTGTGGGGCTGAGCTGACCCCATAAATGTGTGGGGCTGAGCTGAACCCAAATGTGTGGGGCTGAGCTGACCCCAAAAATGTGTGGGGCTGAGCTGACCCCATAAATCCCTGGGGCTGAGCTGACCCCA
Source organism: Lophura swinhoii (assembly GCA_030408155.1). Classification (NCBI taxonomy): domain Eukaryota; kingdom Metazoa; phylum Chordata; class Aves; order Galliformes; family Phasianidae; genus Lophura; species Lophura swinhoii. The sequence goes on from CM059493.1 coordinate 78,555,117, forward strand.
TAAATGTGTGGGGCTGAGCTGAGCCCATAAATGTGTGGGGCTGAGCTGACCCCAAAATCAGTGGGGCTGAGCTGACCCCATAAATGTGTGGGGCTGAGCTGACCCCAAATGTGTGGGGCTGAGCTGACCCCAAAAATCTGTGGGGCTGAGCTGACCCCATAAATGTGGGGCTGAGCTGACCCCAAATGTGTGGGGCTGAGCTGACCCCATAAATGTGTGGGGCTGAGCTGACCCCAAAATGTGGGGCTGAGCTGACCCCAAATGTGTGGGGCTGAGCTGACCCCATAAATGTGTGGGGCTGAGCTGACCCCAAATGTGTGGGGCTGAGCTGACCCCATAAATGTGTGGGGCTGAGCTGACCCCAAAATGTGTGGGGCTGAGCTGACCCCAAAATCTGTGGGGCTGAGCTGACCCCATAAATGTGTGGGGCTGAGCTGACCCCAAAATGTGTGGGGCTGAGCTGACCCCAAATGTGTGGGGCTGAGCTGACCCCATAAATGTGGGGCTGAGCTGACCCCATAAATGTGTGGGGCTGAGCTGACCCCATAAATGTGTGGGGCTGAGCTGACCCCATAAATGTGTGGGGCTGAGCTGACCCCAAATGTGTGGGGCTGAGCTGACCCCAAAAATCCGTGGGGCTGAGCTGACCCCAAAAATCCGTGGGGCTGAGCTGACCCCATAAATGTGTGGGGCTGAGCTGACCCCATAAATGTGTGGGGCTGAGCTGACCCCAAATGTGTGGGGCTGAGCTGACCCCATAAATGTGTGGGGCTGAGCTGACCCCATAAATGTGTGGGGCTGAGCTGACCCCATAAATGTGTGGGGCTGAGCTGACCCCATAAATGTGGGGCTGAGCTGACCCCATAAATGTGTGGGGCTGAGCTGACCCCAAAAATCCGTGGGGCTGAGCTGAGCCCATAAATGTGTGGGGCTGAGCTGACCCCAAATGTGTGGGGCTGAGCTGACCCCATAAATGTGTGGGGCTGAGCTGACCCTATAAATGTGTGGGGCTGAGCTGACCCCAAAATGTGTGGGGCTGAGCTGACCCCATAAATGTGTGGGGCTGAGCTGACCCCAAATGTGTGGGGCTGAGCTGACCCCATAAATGTGTGGGGCTGAGCTGACCCCAAAATGTGTGGGGCTGAGCTGACCCCAAATGTGTGGGGCTGAGCTGACCCCATAAATGTGTGGGGCTGAGCTGACCCCATAAATGTGGGGCTGAGCTGACCCCATAAATGTGTGGGGCTGAGCTGACCCTACGAATGTGTGGGGCTGAGCTGACCCCAAAATGTGTGGGGCTGAGCTGACCCCAAAAATCCGTGGGGCTGAGCTGACCCCAAATGTGTGGGGCTGAGCTGACTCCAAATCCGTGGGGCTGAGCTGACCCCAAAAATGTGTGGGGCTGAGCTGACCCCAAATGTGTGGGGCTGAGCTGACTCCAAATGTGTGGGGCTGAGCTGACCCCATAAATGTGTGGGGCTGAGCTGACCCCAAAATGTGTGGGGCTGAGCTGACCCCATAAATGTGTGGGGCTGAGCTGACCCCAAATGTGTGGGGCTGAGCTGACCCCATAAATGTGTGGGGCTGAGCTGACCCCAAAAATCCGTGGGGCTGAGCTGACCCCATAAATGTGTGGGGCTGAGCTGACCCCATAAATGTGTGGGGCTGAGCTGACCCCATAAATGTGGGGCTGAGCTGACCCTGAAATCTGTGGGGCTGAGCTGACCCCAAAATGTGTGGGGCTGAGCTGACCCCATAAATGTGTGGGGCTGAGCTGACCCCAAAAATCCGTGGGGCTGAGCTGACCCCGAAATGTGTGGGGCTGAGCTGACCCCAAATGTGTGGGGCTGAGCTGACCCCAAATGTGTGGGGCTGAGCTGACCCCAAATGTGTGGGGCTGAGCTGACCCCATAAATGTGTGGGGCTGAGCTGACCCCAAAATGTGTGGGGCTGAGCTGACCCCAAAAATGTGTGGGGCTGAGCTGACCCCATAAATGTGTGGGGCTGAGCTGACCCCAAATGTGTGGGGCTGAGCTGACCCCAAATGTGTGGGGCTGAGCTGACCCCAAAATGTGTGGGGCTGAGCTGACCCTACAAATGTGTGGGGCTGAGCTGACCCCAAATGTGTGGGGCTGAGCTGACCCCAAAAATGTGTGGGGCTGAGCTGACCCCATAAATGTGGGGCTGAGCTGACCCCATAAATGTGTGGGGCTGAGCTGACCCCATAAATGTGTGGGGCTGAGCTGACCCCAAATGTGTGGGGCTGAGCTGACCCCATAAATGTGTGGGGCTGAGCTGACCCCATAAATGTGTGGGGCTGAGCTGACCCCAAATGTGTGGGGCTGAGCTGAGCCCATAAATGTGTGGGGCTGAGCTGACCCCAAAATGTGTGGGGCTGAGCTGACCCCAAAATGTGTGGGGCTGAGCTGACCCCATAAATGTGTGGGGCTGAGCTGACCCCAAAATGTGGGGCTGAGCTGACCCCAAATGTGTGGGGCTGAGCTGACCCTACAAATGTGTGGGGCTGAGCTGACCCCATAAATGTGTGGGGCTGAGCTGACCCCAAAATCTGTGGGGCTGAGCTGACCCCATAAATGTGTGGGGCTGAGCTGACCCCAAATGTGTGGGGCTGAGCTGACCCCATAAATGTGTGGGGCTGAGCTGACCCCATAAATGTGTGGGGCTGAGCTGACCCCATAAATGTGGGGCTGAGCTGACCCCATAAATGTGTGGGGCTGAGCTGACCCCATAAATGTGTGGGGCTGAGCTGACCCCAAATGTGTGGGGCTGAGCTGACCCCATAAATGTGTGGGGCTGAGCTGACCCCATAAATGTGTGGGGCTGAGCTGACCCCATAAATGTGGGGCTGAGCTGACCCCAAAATGTGTGGGGCTGAGCTGACCCCAAATGTGTGGGGCTGAGCTGACCCCATAAATGTGTGGGGCTGAGCTGACCCCAAATGTGTGGGGCTGAGCTGACCCCATAAATGTGTGGGGCTGAGCTGACCTCAAAAATGTGTGGGGCTGAGCTGACCCCATAAATGTGTGGGGCTGAGCTGACCCCAAATGTGTGGGGCTGAGCTGACCCCATAAATGTGTGGGGCTGAGCTGACCCCATAAATGTGTGGGGCTGAGCTGACCCCAAATGTGTGGGGCTGAGCTGACCCCAAAAATCCGTGGGGCTGAGCTGACCCCAAAAATGTGTGGGGCTGAGCTTACCCCAAAATGTGTGGGGCTGAGCTGACCCCAAAAATCTGTGGGGCTGAGCTGACCCCAAAATGTGTGGGGCTGAGCTGACCCCAAAATCAGTGGGGCTGAGCTGACCCTAAAATCTGTGGGGCTGAGCTGACCCCAAATGTGTGGGGCTGAGCTGACCCCATAAATGTGTGGGGCTGAGCTGACCCCATAAATGTGTGGGGCTGAGCTGACCCCAAAATGTGTGGGGCTGAGCTGACCCCATAAATGTGTGGGGCTGAGCTGACCCCATAAATGTGGGGCTGAGCTGACCCCAAATGTGTGGGGCTGAGCTGACCCCATAAATGTGTGGGGCTGAGCTGACCCCTAAATGTGGGGCTGAGCTGACCCCAAAAATGTGTGGGGCTGAGCTGACCCCTAAATGTGTGGGGCTGAGCTGACCCCATAAATGTGTGGGGCTGAGCTGACCCCAAATGTGTGGGGCTGAGCTGACCCCATAAATGTGTGGGGCTGAGCTGACCCCATAAATGTGTGGGGCTGAGCTGACCCCATAAATGTGGGGCTGAGCTGACCCCAAAATCTGTGGGGCTGAGCTGACCCCAAAAATGTGTGGGGCTGAGCTGACCCCAAAATGTGTGGGGCTGAGCTGACCCCATAAATGTGTGGGGCTGAGCTGACCCCAAATGTGTGGGGCTGAGCTGACCCCAAAATGTGTGGGGCTGAGCTGACCCCATAAATGTGTGGGGCTGAGCTGACCCCAAATGTGTGGGGCTGAGCTGACCCCAAAATGTGTGGGGCTGAGCTGACCCCAAAAATCTGTGGGGCTGAGCTGACCCCAAAATGTGTGGGGCTGAGCTGACCCCAAAATCAGTGGGGCTGAGCTGACCCTAAAATCTGTGGGGCTGAGCTGACCCCATAAATGTGTGGGGCTGAGCTGACCCCATAAATGTGTGGGGCTGAGCTGACCCCAAAAATGTGTGGGGCTGAGCTGACCTCAAAAATGTGTGGGGCTGAGCTGACCCCCAAAATGTGTGGGGCTGAGCTGACCCCATAAATGTGTGGGGCTGAGCTGACCCTAAAATGTGTGGGGCTGAGCTGACCCCAAATGTGTGGGGCTGAGCTGACCCCATAAATGTGTGGGGCTGAGCTGACCCCAAATGTGTGGGGCTGAGCTGACCCCATAAATGTGTGGGGCTGAGCTGACCCCATAAAAGTGTGGGGCTGAGCTGACCCCAAAAATCAGTGGGGCTGAGCTGACCCCAAATGTGTGGGGCTGAGCTGACCCCAAATGTGTGGGGCTGAGCTGACCCCATAAATGTGTGGGGCTGAGCTGACCCCAAAAATCCGTGGGGCTGAGCTGACCCCAAAATGTGTGGGGCTGAGCTGACCCCAAATGTGTGGGGCTGAGCTGACCCCATAAATGTGGGGCTGAGCTGACCCCAAAATGTGTGGGGCTGAGCTGACCCTACAAATGTGTGGGGCTGAGCTGACCCCAAAATGTGTGGGGCTGAGCTGACCCCATAAATGTGTGGGGCTGAGCTGACCCCATAAATGTGTGGGGCTGAGCTGACCCCAAATGTGTGGGGCTGAGCTGACCCCATAAATGTGTGGGGCTGAGCTGACCCTAAAAATCTGTGGGGCTGAGCTGACCCCATAAATGTGTGGGGCTGAGCTGACCCCAAATGTGTGGGGCTGAGCTGACCCCATAAATGTGTGGGGCTGAGCTGACCCCATAAATGTGTGGGGCTGAGCTGACCCCAAATGTGTGGGGCTGCGCTGACCCACGGATTTATGGGGTGGGGGCGGGGCGGCCGTTCCCATTCTATTTTGGGATCGCCGAAAGGTCAGCATGGAAACAGCCGCACCTTATAGGGACCCGGAACGGCCCCATAGCCGCCCCATAGCCACCCTATAGCGGCCCCATAGCGGCCCCATAGCCGCCCCATAGCCACCCTATAGCGGCCCCATAGCCGCCCCATAGCCGCCCTATAGCGGCCCCGTAGCCACCCTATAGCGGCCCCATAGCCCCCCCATAGCCGCCCCATAGCCACCCTATAGCGGCCCCGTAGCCACCCTATAGCGACCCCATAGCCACCCCATAGCGGCGCCATAGCCACCCTATAGCGGCCCCATAGCACCCTATAGTGCCCCATAGCCGCCCCATGGCCACCCCATAGCGGCCCCATAGCGTCCTATAGCCACCCCATAGTGCCCCATGGTTGCCCCATAACGACCCCACAGTCACCCCACAATGCCCCACAGCCACCCCATAGCGACCCCATAGTGACCCATAGCCGGCCCATAGCCACCTCACAGTGCCCCATAGCCACCCCATAGCTACCCTAGAGCGACCCCATAGCGGCCCCATAGCCACCCCGTAGCCATCCTATAGTGCCCCATAGCCACCCCATAGCTGTCCCATAGCTGCCCATAGCCACCCTATAGCGGCCCGATAGCCACCCCATAGTGCCCCATAGCCACCCGATAGCGGCCCCATAGCGGCCCCATAGCTGTCCCTTAGCCGCCCCATAGCCACCCTATAGCGCCCCATAGCCACCCCATAGAAAACCCATAGCCACCCTATAGCGACCCCATAGCCGCCCCATAGCCACCCCATAGCTAGCCACCCTATAGCGGCCCCATAGTGTCCCATAGCCACCCCATAGCCACCCTATAGTGCCCCATAGCCGCCCCATAGCCACCCTATAGTGCCCCATAGCCACCCCATAGCGCCCCATAGAACCCCATAGAAACCCAATAGCCACCCTATAGCCGCCCCATAGCCACCCTATAGCGACCCCATAGCCGCCCCATAGCGGCCCATAGCCACCCTATAGTGCCCCATAGCCACCCCATAGCCGCCCCATAGCCGCCCCATAGCCGCCCCATAGCCACTCCATAGCCACCCTATAGCGCCCCATATCCACCCCATAGCCACCTCATAGCCGCCCCATAGCGCCCCCATAGCGCCCTATAGAACCCCATAGAAACCCCATAGCCACCCTATAGCCACCCTATAGCGCCCCATAGCCACCCCATAGCCGCCCCATAGCCACCCCATAGCCGCCCCATTGAACCCCATAGCGACCCCATAGCGCCCTATGGAACCCCATAGCGACCCCATAGTGCCCCATGGCCGCCCCATAGCCACCCCATAGTGCCCCATAGCGACCCCATAGTGCCCCATAGCCTCCCCATAGCCACCCTATAGTGCCCCATAGCGACCCCATAGCCACCCCATAGCGCCCCATAGCCGCCCCATAGCCTCCCCATAGCCACACTATAGCGACCCCATAGCCACCCTATAGCGGCCCCACAGTGTCCCATAGCCACCTTACAGCCGCCCCATAGCGACCCCATAGCTGCCCCATAGCGGCCCCATAGCGGCCCCATAGCCACCCTATAGCCACCCCATAGCCACCCTATAGCGACCCCATAGTCGCCCCATAGCGGCCCCATAGCCACCCTATAGCCGCCCCATAGCCACCCTATAGCGGCCCCATAGCCGCCCCATAGCCGCCCCATAGCCGCCCTATAGCGGCCCCATAGCCGCCCCATAGCCGCCCTATAGCGGCCCCATAGCCACCCTATAGCGCCCCATATCCACCCCATAGCCACCCTATAGTGCCCCATAGCCACCCCATAGCCACCCTATAGTGCCCCATAGCCGCCCCATAGCCACCCTATAGTGCCCCATAGCCGCCCCATAGCCACCCTTTAGTGCCCCATAGCTGCCCCATAGCGCCCCATAGAACCCCATAGAAACCCCATAGCCACCCTTTAGCCGCCCCATAGCCACCCTATAGTGCCCCATAGTGACCCCATAGCCACCCCATAGCGCCCCATAGCCGCCCCATAGCCACCCTATAGCGCCCTATTGAACCCCATAGCGACCCCATAGCCGCCCCATAGCCACCCCATAGCCGCCCCATAGAACCCCATAGCGACCCCATAGCGCCCTATAGAACCCCATAGAAACCCCATAGCCACCCCATAGCCGCCCCATAGCCACCCTATAGCCGCCCCATAGCCGCCCCATAGCCCCCCCATAGCCGCCCCATAGCGGCCCCATAGCCACCCTATAGTGCCCCATAGTGACCCCATAGCCACCCCATAGTACCCCATAGCCACCCCATAGCCACCCTATAGCCACCCTATAGCGGCCCCATAGTGTCCCATGGCCGCCCCATAGTGTCCCATAGCGACCCCATAGCCACCCCATAGCGGCCCCATAGCCACCCTATAGCCGCCCCATAGCCGCCGCATAGCCACCCCATAGTGTCCCATAGCCACCCCATAGCCGCCCCATATCCACCCCATAGCCACCCCATAGCCACCCCATAGCGCCCCATAGTGCCCCATAGTGACCCCATAGCCACCCCATAGTGTCCCATAGCGACCCCATAGCCACCCCATAGCGCCCCATAGCCGCCCCATAGCCACCCTATAGCGACCCCATAGCCGCCCCATAGCGGCCCCATATCGGCCTCATAGCCACCCCATAGCCACCCTATAGCGCCCCATAGCGCCCCATAGCCACCCTATAGTGCCCCATAGTGACCCCATAGCCACCCCATAGCCACCCTATAGTGCCCCATAGCCGCCCCATAGCGCCCCATAGCCACCCTATAGCGGCCCCATAGCCACCCCATAGCGCCCCACATCCACCCCATAGCGTCCCCATAGCCGCCCCATAGAAACCCCATAGCGCCCCATAGAACCCCACAGAAACCCCATAGCCACCCCATAGCCGCCCCATAGCCACCCTATAGCCGCCCCATAGCCACCCTATAGCTGCCCCATAGCGCCCCATAGCGACCCTATAGTGTCCCATAGCCGCCCCATAGCCGCCCCATTGTGTCCTATAGCTACCCCACAGCCACCCTATAGCCGCCCCATAGCCACCCCATAGCCGCCCAATAGCGGCCCCATAGTCGCCCTATAGCGCCCCAAACCGCCCCATAGCCACCCTATAGTGCCCCACAGCGCCCCATAGAACCCCATAGAAACCCCATAGCCACCCTATAGCCGCCCCATAGCGACCCCATAGCCGCCCCATAGCGGCCCCATAGCCACCCTATAGCCGCCCCATAGCCGCCCCATAGCAGCCAGCCGTTTCCTTGCCGGTCTCTATGGGGTCGGGGCGGGGGAGGGGGGGTTTTGTTTTTAGGGCGGCCCCATAAGAGCCCCGCCCCAAAGCCATATGGGGTCGATAAGGGCAGTTGTGGGGTGGGGCGGCCACGTGGGGTCCGGACCCATGGAGGACGAGGAGGACGAGTATGGGGCCGCCCCATAGCGGGGGGGGGGGGGGGGGTTATGGGGCGCTGTGGGGTTTCTATAGGGTTTCTATGGGGATTCGATGGGGTTTTATGGGGTTTCTATGGGATTTCTATGGGGTTTCTATGCGATTTCTGTGGGGATTCTATGCGGTTCTATGGGGTTCTATGGGGTTTCTCTGGGGCTCTATGGGGCACTATGGGGTTTCTGTGGGGTTCCTATGGGGCTTCTATGGGGCGCTATGGGGCTTCTATGGGGCGATATGGGGTTCCTATGGGGTTCCTATGGGGTTCCTATGGGGTTCCTATGGGGTTTCTATAGGGCTCTTTGGGGCGCTATGGGGATTCTATGGGGATTCTATGGGGATTCTATGGGGATTCTATGGGGATTCTATGGGGATTCTATGGGGATTCTATGGGGATTCTATGGGGATTCTATGGGGATTCTATGGGGATTCTATGGGGCGCTATGGGTGTCTATGGGATTTCTATGGGGTTTCTATGGGGGCGCAATGGGGCTCTATGGGGTGCTGTAGGGTTTCTATGGGGCGCTATGGGGTTTTTGTAGGGTTCCTATGGGGTTCCTATGGGGTTCCTATGGGGTTTCTATGGGGTTTCTATGGGGTTTCTATGGGGTTTCTATGGGGTTTCTATGGGGTTCTGTGGGGCTCTATGGGGTTTCTATAGGGCACAGTGGGGCTCTTTGGGGCGCTATGGGGTTTCTATGGGGCGCTATGGGGATCTATGGAGCTCTATGGGGTTTCTATGGGATTTCTATGGGGTTCTATGGGTTTCTATGGGGTTTCTATGGGGTTCTATGGGGCACTATGGGGTTCCTATGGGGCACTATGGGGTACAGTGGGCTCTATGGGGCGCTATGGGGTTTCTCTGGGTTTTCTGTGGGGCTCTATGGGGTTTCTATGGGGCACAGTGGGGTTCCTATGGGGTTCCTATGGGGTTCCTATGGAGTTCCTATGGGGTTCTATGGGGTTTCTATGGGGTTTCTATGGGTTCCTATGGGGTTCCTATGGGGTGCTATGGGGTTCCTATGGGTTTTCTATGGGGCTCTATGGGGGGCACAATGGGGCTCTATGTGGTCTATGGGGTGCTGTAGGGTTTCTATGGGGCGCTATGGGGTTTTTGTAGGGTTTCTGTGGGGTTTCTATGGGGTTCTATGGGGTTTCTATGGGGATTCTGTGCAGTTCTATGGGGTTCTATGGGGTTTCTATGGGGTTCTATGGGCCGCTATGGGGCTCTATGGGCTCTATGGGGTGCTATAGGGTTTCTATGGGGCGCTCTGGGGTTTCTATGGGGCAGAGTGGGGCTCTATGGGGCGCTATGGGGTTCCTATGGGATTCCTATGGGGCTCTATGGGGTTTCTATGGGGCTCTTTGGGGCGCTATGGGATTCCTATGGGGTTCCTATGGGGTTTCTATGGGGCTCTATGGGGTTTATGGGGCGCTATGGGGTTTCTATGGGGCACAGTGGGGCTCTATGGGGCGCTATGGGGTTTCTATGGGTTTTCTGTGGGGCTCTATGGGGTTTCTATGGGTTTTCTGTGGGGCTCTATGGGGTTTCTATAGGGCACAGTGGGGCTCTATGGGACGCTCTGGGGTTTCTATGGGGCACAGTGGGGCTCTATGGGGCTCTATGGGGTTCCTATGGGGTGCTATAGGGTTTCTATGGGGCTCTATGGGGCACTATGGGGTTTTTATGGGGTTCCTATGGAGCGCTATGGGGTTTCTATGGGGCACTATGGGGTTTCTATGGGGTTTCTATGGGGATTCTATGCGGTTCTATGGGTTTCTATGGGGTTTCTATGGGGTTCTATGGGGCGCTATGGGGCTCTATGGGGTCTATGGGGTGCTGTAGGGTTTCTATGGGGCGCTATGGGGTTTTTGTAGGGTTTCTATGGGGTTCTATGGGGTTTCTGTGGGGTTCTATGGGGTGCTAAAGGGTTTCTATGGGGCTCTATGGGGTTTCTATGGGGTTCCTATGCAGTTCTATGGGGTTTCTGTGGGGTTCTATGGGGTTCTATGGGGGGCGCAATGGGGCTCTATGTGGTCTATGGGGTGCTGTAGGGTTTCTATGGGGCGCTATGGGGTTTTTGTAGGGTTTCTGTGGGGTTTCTATGGGGATTCTGTGCAGTTCTATGGGGTTCTATGGGGCGCTCTGGGGTTTCTATGGGGCAGAGTGGGGCTCTATGGGGCGCTATGGGGTTCCTATGGGATTCCTATGGGGCTCTATGGGGTTTCTATGGGGCTCTTTGGGGCGCTATGGGATTCCTATGGGGTTCCTATGGGGTTTCTATGGGGCTCTATGGGGTTTATGGTGCGCTATGGGGCGCTATGGGGTTTCTATGGGTTTTCTGTGGGGCGCTATGGGGTTTCTATGGGTTTTCTGTGGGGCTCTATGGGGTTTCTATGGGTTTTCTGTGGGGCTCTATGGGGTTTCTATAGGGCACAGTGGGGCTCTATGGGGCTCTATGGGGTTCCTATGGGGTGCTATAGGGTTTCTTTGGGGCTCTATGGGGCACTATGGGGTTTTTATGGGGTTCCTATGGAGCGTTATGGGGTTTCTATGGGGCGCTATGGGGTTTCTATGGGGCAGAGTGGGGCTGTATGGGGCAATATGGGGTTCCTATGGGGTTCCTATGGGGTTCCTATGGGGTTTCTATGGGGTTTCTATGGGGTTCTATGGGGCGCTATGGGGCTCTATGGGGTCTATGGGGTGCTGTAGGGTTTCTATGGGGCGCTATGGGGTTTTTGTAGGGTTTCTATGGGGCGCTATGGGGTTTCTGTGGGGTTCTATGGGGTTCTATGGGGTTTCTATGGGGTTCTATAGGGTTTCTACGGGGTTCTATGGGGCGCTATGGGTTTCTATGGGGTTTCTATGGGGCGCTATGGGGTTCCTATGGGGCTCTATGGGGCGCTATGGGGTTCCTATGGGGTTCTATGGGGTTTGTATGGGGCACAGTGGGACTCTATGGGGCGCTGTGGGGTTTCTATGGGGTTCCTATGGGGTTTCTATGGGATTCTATGGGGCACTATGGGGTTCTATGGGGTTTCTGTGGGGTTCTATGGGGTGCTAAAGGGTTTCTATGGGGCTCTATGGGGTTTCTATGGGGTTCCTATGCAGTTCTATGGGGTTTCTGTGGGGTTCTATGGGGTTCTATGGGGATTCTGTGCGGTTCTATGGGGTTCTATGGGGTTTCTATGGGGTTCTATGGGCCGCTATGGGGCTCTATGGACTCTATGGGGTGCTATAGGGTTTCTATGGGGCGCTCTGGGGTTTCTATGGGGCAGAGTGGGGCTCTATGGGGCACTATGGGGTTCCTATGGGATTCCTATGGGGCTGTATGGGGTTCCTATGGGGTTCCTATGGGGTTCCTATGGGGATTCTATGGGGCTCTATGGGGTTTATGGGGCGCTATGGGGTTTCTGTGGGGCACAGTGGGGCTCTATGGGGCACTATGGGGTTTCTATGGGTTTTCTGTGGGGCTCTATGGGGCTCTTTGGGGCGCTATGGGGTTTCTATGGGGTTTCTATGGGGTTTCTATGGGGTTTCTATGGGGCTCTATGGGGCTCTTTGGGGTGCTGTGGGGTTTCTATGGGGTTTCTATGGGGCTCTATGGGGCGCTATGGGGTGCTATAGAGTTTCTATGTGGCGCTATGGGATTTCTATAGGGTTTCTATGGGGATTCTATGCGGTTCTATGGGGTTCCATGGGATTCTATGGGGTGCTATAGGGTTTCTATGGGGCACAGTGGGACTCTATGGGGCGCTATGGGGTTTCTATGGGGTTTCTGTGGGGCTCTATGGGGTTTCTATGGGGCTGTATGGGGCGCTATGGGGTTCCTATGGGGTTCCTATGGGGCTCTATGGGGTTCTATGGGGCTTCTATGGGGTTTCTTTGGGGTTTCTATGGGGCGCTATGGGGTTTCCTATGGGTTTCCTATGGGGTTTCTATGGGTTTCCTATGGGGTTTCTATGGGTTTCCTATGGGGTTTCTATGGGGCTCTATGGGGTTCCTTTGGCGTTCCTATGGGGTTTCTAAGGGGCTCTATGGGGTGCTATGGGGTTTCTATGGGGCGCTAAGGGGTTTCTATGGGGTTTCTATGGGGTTTCTATGGGGTTTCTATGGGGTTTCTATGGGGTTCCTATGGGGCGCTATGGGGTTCTAGGGGGCGCTATGGGGCTCTATGGGGTGCTATAGGGTTTCTATGGGGCTCCATGGGGTCCCTATGGGGCTATATGAGGCGCTATGGGGTTCCTATGGGATTCCTATGGGGTTTCTATGGGGATTCTATGGGGTTTCTGTGGGAATTCTATGCTGTTCTACGGGGTTCTACGGGGTTTCTATGGGTTTCTATGGGGCGCTATGGGGTTTCTATGGGGCGCTATGGGGTTCTATGGGATTTCTATGGGGTTTCTATGGGGATTCTATGCGGTTCTATGGGGTTTCTGTGGGGTTTCTATGGGGATTCTATGGGGGGCGCAATGGGGCTCTATGGGGTCTATGGGGTGCTGTAGGGTTTCTATGGGGCTCTATGGGGTTTTTGTAGGGTTCCTATGGGTTCCTATGGGGCTTCTATGGGGTTTCTTTGGGGTTTCTATGGGGCGCTTTGCGGTTTCTATGGGGTTCTATGGGGCGCTCTGGGGTTTCTATGGGGCACAGTGGGGCTCTATGGGGCTCTATGGTGTTCTGTGGGGCTCTTTGGGGCGCTATGGGGTTTCTATGGGGTTCCTATGGGATTTCTATGGGGATTCTATGGGGTTTGTATGGGATTTCTATGGGATTTCTATAGGGTTCTTATGGGGTTTCTATAGGGCGCTATGTGGTTTCTATGGGGCTCTATGGGGTTCCTATGGGGTTCCTATGGGATTTCTATGGGGTGCTATGGGGTTCCTATGGGGCAGAGTGGGGCTGTATGGGGCTCTATGGGGCTCTATGGGGTTTCTATGGGGCTCTTTGTGGTTTCTATGGGGTTTCTATGGGGTTTCTATGGGGTTCCTATGGAGTTCCTATGGGATTTCTATGGGGCGCTATGGGGTTCCTATGGGGCAGAGTGGGGCTGTATGGGGCTCTATGGGGTTTCTCTGAGGCTCTATGGGGTTTCTATGGGGCACTGTAGGGGTTGTATGGGATTTCTATGGGGTTTCTATGGGGCACAGTGGGGCTCTATGTGGTTTCTATGGGGTTTCTATGGGGCGCAATGGCCACTATGGGGTTTCTGTGGGGTTTCTATGGGGCTCTATGGGGTTCCTATGGGGCGCTACGGGGCACCTGCAGCCAATGAGAGGCAGGGGGCGGGGCGAGCGACGGGATTGCCGTGCTCTGATTGGCTGCGGGGCGCAGAGGGGCGGGGCTTTGGGGCGGGCGGTGGGAGACCGCCAGGGGGCGCTGTGGGGCGGGGAGATCTATGGGGCGCTATGGGGTTTCTATAGGGTGCTGTAGGATTTCTATGGGGCGCTCTGCGGTTTCTATGGGGCGCTATGGGGCTCTATGGGGCGCTATGGGGTTCCTATGAGGTTCCTATGGGGTTTCTAAGGGGTTTCTATGGGGCTCTCTGCGGATCTATGGGGTTTATGGGGTGCTATAGGGTTTCTATGAGGCAGAGTGGGGCAGAGTGGGGCTGTATGGGGCGATGTGGGGCTCTATGGGGTTCCTATGTGGCGCTATGGGGTTCCTATGGGGCGTTATGGGGTTCCTATGGGGTTCCTATGGAGATTCTATGGGGCGCTAAGGGGCGCTATGGGGTTCCTATGGGGCGCTATGGGGTTCCTATGGGGCGCTATGGGGTTCCTATGGGGTTCCTATGGGGTTCTATGGGGCGCTATGGGGCTCTACGGGGTTTATGGGGTGCGATAGGGATTCTATGGGGCGCTATGGGGTTTCTATGGGGAGCTATGGGGTTTCTAGGGGGCTTTCTGGGGTTTCTATGGGGTTCTATGGGGCGCTATGGGGCGCAGTGTGGTTTTGTGTGGGGCACAGCTGGCCTCTATGGGGCACTATGGGGTTCCTATGGGGTTCCTATGGGGGTTCTATGGGGCACAGTGGGACTCTGTGGGGCTCTATGGGGCTCTTTGGGTCTCTATGGGGTTCCTATGGGGTTTCTATGGGGCACTATGCGGTTCCTATGGGGCACAGTGGGGTTTCTCTAGGGCTCTATGGGGTTTCTAAAGGGCGCTATGGGGTTTCTCTGGGGCTGGATGGGGCGCTATGGGGCTCTTTGGGATTTCTATGGGGCACTGTAGGGTTTCTATGGGGCGCTATGGGGTTCCTATGGGGTTTTATGGGGCGCCATGGGGCTGTATGGAGTTTATGGGGTGCGATAGGGATTCTATGGGGCGCTATGGGGTTTATGGGGCGCTATGGGGTTTCTATGGGGCACTATAGGGTTTCTAGGGGGCTCTCTGGGGTTTCTGTGGGGTTCTATGGGGCCCAGTGGGGCTCTATGGGGCGCTGTGGGGTTTTGTATGTGGCACAGCTGGCTTCTATGGGGCACTATAGGGTTTCTTTGGGGTTTCTATGGGGCTCTATGGGGCGCTATGGGGTTCTATGGGGTTTCTATGGGGCGCAGTGTGGCCCTATGGGGTTTCTATGGGGTTCTATGGGGCTCTATGGGGCTCTATGGGGTTCTATGGGGCTCTATGGGGCGCTATGGGGTTCCTATGGGGTTTCTATGGGGCGCAGTGTGGCTCTATGGGGTTTCTATGGGGTTTCTATGGGGCGCTATGGGGCTCTATGGGGTGCTATAGGGTTTCTATGGGGCGCTCTGGGGTTTCTGTGGGGCACAGTGGGACTCTATGTGGCGCTATGGGGTTTCTATGGGGTTTCTGTGGGGCTCTATGGGGTTCCTATGGGGCCCTATGGGGCTCTATGGGGTTTATGGGATGCTATGGGGTTTGTGTGGGGCGCTATGGGGTTTCTAGGGGGCTCTATGGGGTTTCTATGGGGTTCTGTGGGGCACAGTTGGCCTCTATGGGGCACTATAGGGTTTCTTTGGGGTTCCTATGGGGTTCCTATGGGGTTTCTATGGGTTTCTATGGGGTTCCTATGGGGCACAGTGGGGTTTCTCTATGGCTCTATGGGGTTTCTATGGGGCAGAGTGGGGCTGTATGGGGCGATATGGGGCTCTATGGGGTTTCTCTGAGGCTCTGTGGGGTTTCTGTGGGGCACTAGAGGGTTTGTATGGGGTTTCTATGGGGCGCAGTGGGGCTCTATGGGGCTCCATGTGGTTCCTATGGGGCTCTATGGGGTTTCTATGGGGCGCTACGGGGCACCTGCAGCCAATGAGAGCCAGGGGGCGGGGCGAGCGACGGGATTGCCGTGCTCTGATTGGCTGCGGGGCGCAGAGGGGCGGGCTTTGGGGAGGGCGGTGGGAGACCGCCAGGGGGCGCTGTGGGGCGGGAGATCTATGGGGCGCTATGGGGTTCTATGGGGCGCTATGGGGTTTCTATGGGGTTTCTATGGGGTTTCTATGGGGTTCTATGGGGCGCTATGGGGCTCTATGGGGGTTATGGGGTGCTATGGGGTTTCTATGGGGCGCTATAGGGTTTCTATGGGGCTCTATGGGGCTCTGTGGGGTTTATGGGGTGCTATGGGGTTTCTATGGGGCGCTATGGGGTTCCTATGGGGTTCCTATGGGGCTCTATGGGGCGCTATAGGGTTCCTACGGGGTTCCTATGGAGATTCTATGGGGCGCTATGGGGTTCCTATGGGTTTCTATGGGGTTCTATGGGGCGCTATGGGGCTCTATGGGTTTTATGGGGTGCTATGGGGTTTCTGTGGGGCGCTATGGGTATTCTATAGGGCACAATGTGGTTTCTATGGGGCACAGTTGGGCTCTATGGGACACTATGGGGTTCCTATGGGGTTCCTATGGGGTTTCTATGGGGCACTATAGGGTTCCTAGGGGGCTCTATGGGGTTTCTATGGGGTTCTATGGGGCCCAGTGGGGCTCTATGGGGCGCTATGGGGTTCCTATGGGGTTTCTATGGGGCACAGTGTGGCCCTATGCGGCTCTATGGGGTTTCTATGGGGCTCTATGGGGCTCTATGGGGTTTCTATGGGGCGCTATGGGGCTCTATGGGGCTCTATGGGGTGCTACAGGGTTTCTATGGGGCGCTCTGGGGTTTCTGTGGGGCACAGTGGGACTCTATGTGGCGCTATGGGGTTTCTATGGGGTTTCTGTGGGGCTCTATGGGGTTCCTATGGGGCCCTATGGGGCTCTATGGGGTTTATGGGATGCTATGGGGTTTGTGTGGGGCGCTATGGGGTTTCTGTGGGGCGCTATGGGGTTTCTATGGGGCTCTATGGGGTTTCTATGGGGTTCTGTGGGGCACAGTTGGCCTCTATGGGGCACTATAGGGTTCCTATGGGGTTTCTTTGGGGTTCCTATGGGGTTTCTATGGGTTCCTATGGGGTTCCTATGGCTTTCTATGCGGTTCCTATGGGGCACAGTGGGGTTTCTCTAGGGCTCTATGGGGTTTCTATGGGGCGCTATGGGGTTTCTCTGGGGCTGGATGGGGCGCTATGGGGCTCTTTGGGATTTCTATGGGGCACTGTAGGGTTTCTATGGGGCGCTATGGGGTTCCTATGGGGTTTTATGGGGCGCCATGGGGCTCTATGGAGTTTATGGGGTGCGATAGGGATTCTATGGGGCGCTATGGGGTTTATGGGGCGCTATGGGGTTTCTATGGGGCACTATAGGGTTCCTATGGGGTTCCTATGGGGCTCTATGGGGTTTATGGGGTGCTATGGGGTTTCTATGGGGCACTATAGGGTTTCTAGGGGGCTCTCTGGGGTTTCTGTGGGGTTCTATGGGGCCCAGTGGGGCTCTATGGGGCGCTGTGGGGTTTTGTATGGGGCACAGCTGGCTTCTATGGGGCTTTATAGGGTTTCTTTTTGGGTTTCTATGGGGCTCTATGGGGCTCTATGGGGCGCTATGGGGTTCCTATGGGGTTTCTATGGGGCACAGTGTGGCCCTATGGGGTTCCTATGGGGCTCTATGGGGTTCCTATGGGGCTCTATGGGGTTCCTATGGGGCTCTATGGGGCTCTATGTGGTCTATGGGGTGCTATAGGGTTTCTATGGGGTTTCTATGGGGTTTCTATGGGGTTTCTATGGGGTTTCTATGGGGTTTCTATGGGGTTTCTATGGGGTTTCTATGGGGCACTATAGAGTTTGTATGGGGTTTCTATGGGGTTTCTATGGGACACAGTGGGGCTCTATGGGGCGCTATGGGGCCGGGGCGATCCATGGGGTGGATGGGAATCGATGGGGCTGTGGAGTGAGTTATGGGGCAGCAGGGTTATGGGGTGGCTGTTATCCAACCCTATACCCAGTATCCCGCACCCCATATCCCATATTTGACCCCATATCCGTCCCCACACCCCATATCTGACCCCATATCTGACCCCACACCCCATATCTGACCCCATATCTGACCCCACACCCCATATCTGACCCCATATCCCACCCTATATCCCATATCTCACCCCATATCCGACCCCACACCCCATATCTGACCCCATATCCCCCCCTATATCCCATATCTGACCCCATATCCCACCTTATATCCCATATCTGACCCCATATCCGACCCCACACCCCATATCTGACCCCATATCCCCCCCTATATCCCATTTCTCACCCCATATCCCACCTTATATCCCATATCTGACCCCATATCCGACCCCACACCCCATATCTGACCCCCTATCCCACCCTATATCCCATATCTCACCCCATATCCGTCCCTGCACCCCATATCTGACTCCATATCACACCCTATATCCCATATCTGACCCCACACCCCGTATTTGACCCCATATCTCACCTCATATCCCATATCTGACCCCATATCCAACCCCACACCCCATATCTGACCCCATATCCCACTCTATATCCCATATCTGACCCCATACCTGACTCCACATCCCATAGCTGACCCCACATCCCACCCTACACCCCATACCTGATCCCACACCCCATACCTGACACCGTACCCCATATCTGACCCCATATCCCACCCCATATCCTGCACCTGACCCCATATACCCCCGACCCCATACCTGACCCCATAACCCACCCCATATCCCACCCTTACCCCATATACCCCACACCTCGCACCCGACCCCATATCCCACCCTATATCCCGTAGCTGACCCCATACCTGACCCCATATGCCATACCTGACCCCATACCCCATACCTGACCCCATACCTGACCCCATATCCCACCCCATATCCCACACCTGACTCCATATATCCCTGACCCCATACCTGACCCCATATCCCACCCTATATCCCATATCTGACCCCATATCCGACCCCACACCCCATATCTGACCCCATATCCCCCCCTATATCCCATATCTGACTCCCTATCCAACCCACACCCCATATCTGACCCCATATCTGACCCCATATCCCCCCCTATATCCCATATCTGACCCCATATCTGTCCCCACACCCCATATCTGACCCCACAGCTGACCCCATATAGCCCCGACCCCACACCTGACCCCATATCTGACCCCATACCCCGCACCTGACCCCATATAGCCCCGACCCCACACCTGACCCCACACCTGACCCCATACCCCACACCTGACCCCATACCCCACACCTGACCCCATACCCCACACCTGACCCCATATACCCCTGACCCCACACCTGATCCCTTATCTGACCCCATATAGCCCCGACCCCACACCTGACCCCATACCCCACACCTGACCCCATACCCCACACCTGACCCCATATCCGACCCCATACCCCACACAAGACCCCATATAGCCCTGACCCCACACCTGACCCCATATCCGACCCCATACCCCATATCTGACCCCATACCCCACACATGACCCCATACCTGACCCCATACCCCATACCTGACCCCATACCCCACACGTGACCCCATATCCGACCCCATACCCCATACCTGACCCCATATCCCACCCCATATCCCACCCTATATCCCACACCTGACCCCATATACCCCCGACCCCACACGTGACCCCATACCCGACCCTATATCCCATACCTGACCCCATACCCCACACGTGACCCCATATCTAACCCCATACCCCATACCTGACCCCATACCCCACACCTGACCCCATACCCGACCCCATATCCCATACCTGACCCCATACCCCACACCTGACCCCATATCTGACCCCATACCCCATACCTGACCCCATACCCCACACGTGACCCCATATCCGACCCTATATCCCATACCTGACCCCATACCCCACACGTGACCCCATACCCGACCCTATATCCCATACCTGACCCCATACCCCACACCTGACCCCATACCTGACCCCATACCCCATACCTGACCCCATACCCCACACCTGACCCCATATCTGACCCCATATAGCCCCGACCCCACATGGGACCCCATATGCGACCCCATAGCCCACACCTGACCCCATATAGCCCCGACCCCACACCTGACCCCATATCTGACCCCATACCCCACACCTGACCCTATATCTGACCCCATACCCCACACGTGACCCCATACCTCACACGTGACCCCATATCCAACCCTATATCCCATACCTGACCCCATACCCCACACCTGACCCCATACCCAACCCCATATAGCCCCGACCCTACACCTGACCCCATACCTGACCCCATACCCCACACGTAACCCCATATCCGACCCTATATCCCATACCTGACCCCATATCCGACCCTATATCCCATACCTGACCCCATATCCGACCCCATACCCCATACCTGACCCCATACCCCACACGTGACCCCATATAGCCCCGACTCCACACCTGACCCCATACCTGACCCCATACCCCATACCTGACCCCATATCCCACATGTGACCCCACACCCGACCCCATACCCCATGCCTGACCCCATACCCCACACCTGATCCCATATCTGACCCCATACCCCATACCTGACCCCATACCCCACACCTGACCCCATATCTGACCCCATATCCCATACCTGACCCCATACCCGACCCTATATCCCATACCTGACCCCATACCCCACACGTGACCCCATACCTGACCCCATACCACACATGTGACCCCATACCCGACCCCATACCCCATACCTGACCCCATACCCCATACCTGACCCCATACCCCACACCTGACCCCATACCCGACCCCATATAGCCCCGACCCTACACCTGACCCCATACCTGACCCCATACCCCACACGTGACCCCATATCCAACCCTATATCCCATACCTGACCCCATATCTGACCCCATACCCCATATCTGACCCCATACCCCATACCTGACTCCATACCCCATACCTGACCCCATATCCGACCCCATACCCCATACCTGACCCCATACCCCACACGTGACCCCATATCCGACCCTATATCCCATACCTGACCCCATACCCCACACGTGACCCCATATCCGACCCTATATCCCATACCTGACCCCATACCCCACACGTGACCCCATACCCGACCCCATTCCCCATACCTGACCCCATACCCCACACGTGACCCCATACCCGACCCCATTCCCCATACCTGACCCCATACCCCATACCTGACCCCATACCTGACCCCATACCCCATACCTGACCCCATACCCCACACGTGACCCCATACCCGACCCCATTCCCCATACCTGACCCCATACCCCACACGTGACCCCATATCCGACCCTATATCCCATACCTGACCCCATACCCCACACGTGACCCCATACCCGACCCTATATCCCATACCTGACCCCATACCCCACACGTGACCCCATATCCGACCCTATATCCCATACCTGACCCCATACCCCACACGTGACCCCATATCCAACCCTATATCCCATACCTGACCCTATACCCCACACCTGACCCCATATACCCCCGACCCCACACCTGACCCCATATCTGACCCCATACCCCATACCTGACCCCATACCCCACACGTGACCCCATATCCGACCCCATACCCCATACCTGACCCCATACCCCACACCTGACCCCATATACCCCTGACCCCGCACCTGACCCCATATCTGACCCCATATCCCGCACCTGACCCCATATACCCCTGACCCCACACCTGACCCCATACCTGACCCCATACCCCATACCCGACCCCATACCCCGCACCTGACCCCATATCTGACCGCATACCCCACACCTGACCCCATATCCGACCCCATATAGCCCCGACCCCACACCTGACCCCATATCCGACCCCATGCCCCACACCTGACCCCACACCCGACCCCATACCCCATACCTGACCCCATACCCCACACGTGACCCCACACCCGACCCCACAGCCGCGGCGCCGTGGGGGTGCTGGGCCCTACAAGGCTGAACCCCGCAGTTCTTCGGGTCCGTTACGCCGTGCGGGGGCCGATCCTACAGCGGGCCCTACAGCTCGAGAGGGAGCTCAGCCAGGTACCCGCCTATAGGGCACCCTATAACGGACCCTATAAGGGACCCTATATGGGATCCTCCACGGGATCCTGTATGGGAGCCCTGTGTGACGCTTATATGGGATTCGATATGGGATCCTATATGGGACCCCAATATTTGGCCATATATGGCCTTATATGGCCTCTGTATGGGACCCTTGTATGGGACCCTATATGGGATCCTATATGGGATCTTTGTATGGGACCCCAATATATGGCCTTATATGGGCTCTATATGGGACCCTATAAGGGATCCTATATGGGATCCTATAAGGGACGCTATGTGGGACCTTATATGGCTGCTGTATGGGAACCTATATGGGATCCTATATGGGACCTTCATGTGACCCTTATATGGGATCCTATATGGGATCTTTGTATGGGACCCCAATATATGGCCATATATGGGCTCTATATGGGACCCTATAAGGGATCCTATATGGGATCCTATAAGGGACGCTATGTGGGACCTTATATGGCTGCTGTATGGGAACCTATATGGGATCCTATATGGGACCTTCGTGTGACCCTTATATGGGATCCTATATGGGATCTTTGTATGGGACCCCAATCTATGGCCATATATGGCCTCTGTATGGGACCCCTAAATGGGATCCTATATGGGATCCTATATGGGATCCTATATGGGACCTCTGTGTGACCCTTATATGGGATTCTATATAGGATCCTATATGGGACCCCGATATTTGGCCATATATGCCCCCTGTATGGGACCCCTATATGGGATCCTATATGGGATCCTATATGGGACCCCTGTGTGACCCTTATATGGGATTCTGTATAGGATCCTATATGGGACCCCAATATATGGCCTTATATGGCCTCTGTATGGGACCCCTATATGGGATCCTCCATGGGACCCCTGTGTGACCCTTATATGGGATCCTGTATGGGATCTTTGTATGGGACCCCAATATATGGCCATATATGGCCTCTGTATGGGACCCTAAATGGGATCTTATATGGGATATATGGGATCCTATATGGGACCCCTGTGTGACACTTATATGGGATCCTATATGGGGTTTTTGTATGGGACCTCCATATATGGCCATATATGGTCTCTGTATGGGACCCTTATATGGGATCCTGTATGGGATCTTATATGGGATCCTATGTGGCACCCCGTGTGACCCTTATATGGGATCCTATATGGGATCTTTGTATGGGACCGCAATATATGGCCATATATGGCCTCTGTATGGGACCCCTGTATGGGATCCTATATGGGATCCTCCACGGGATCCTGTATGGGAGCCCTGTGTGACGCTTATATGGGATTCTATATGGGATCCTATATGGGACCCCAATATTTGGCCTTATATGGCCTCTGTATGGGACCCCTATATGGGATCCTATATGGGATCCTATATGGGACCCCTGTGTGGCCCTTATATGGGATTCTGTATAGGATCCTATATGGGACCCCAATATATGGCCTTATATGGCCTCTGTATGGGACCCCTATATGGGATCCTCCATGGGACCCCTGTGTGACCCTTATATGGGATCCTGTATGGGATCTTTGTATGGGACCCCAATATATGGCCATATATGGCCTCTGTATGGGACCCTAAATGGGATCTTATATGGGATATATGGGATCCTATATGGGACCCCTGTGTGACACTTATATGGGATCCTATATGGGGTTTTTGTATGGGACCTCCATATATGGCCATATATGGTCTCTGTATGGGACCCTTATATGGGATCCTGTATGGGATCTTATATGGGATCCTATGTGGCACCCCGTGTGACCCTTATATGGGATCCTATATGGGATCTTTGTATGGGACTGCAATATATGGCCATATATGGCCTCTGTATGGGACCCCTGTATGGGATCCTATATGGGATCCTCCATGGGATCCTGTATGGGACCCCTGTGTGACCCTATATGGGATCCTGTATGGGGTCTTTGTATGGGACCCCAATCTATGGCCATATATGGCCCCTGTATGGGACCCCTATATGGGATCCTCCATGGGATCCTGTATGGGATCCCTGTGTGACCCTTATATGGGATCCTATATGGGATCTTTGTATGGGACCCCAATCTATGGCCATATATGGCCCCTCTATGGGACCCCTCTATGGGATCCTCTATGGGATCCTATATGGGATCCCTGTGTGACCCTATATGGGATCCTATATGGGATCTTTGTATGGGACCCCAATATATGGCCATATATGGCCTCTGTATGGGACCCTTATATGGCATCCTAAATGGGATTCTATGTGGGACCCCTGTGTGGCCCTTATATGGGATTCTATATAGGATCCTATATGGGACCCCAATATTTGGCCATATATGGCCTCTGTATGGGATCCTATATGGGATCACATATGGGATCCTATATGGGAGCCCTGCATGAGACCTTTTATGGCCTCTCCATGACCCCTCTGTGACCCCATGACCCCTGTATGACCCCATAACTCCTCCTTGACCCCACAAGCCTGATATGACCCCATAACCCTATGACCCCTACCTGACCCCGGAACCCCGTGACCCCATTTGACCCCGTGACCCCATATGACCCCGTGACCCCTCCATGACCCCATAACCCCTATGTGACCCCGTGACCTCTATGACCCCGTGACCCCTATATGACCCCATAACCCCATGACCCCTATGTGACCCCATCCCCCTTATATGACCCCATGACCCCTATATGACCCCATAACCCCTATGTGACCCGTGACCCCTATATGACCCCATGACCCCTCCATGACCCCATGACCCCTCCATGACCCCATAACCCCATCTCCCCTATGTGACCCCATCACCCCCATATGACCCCATGACCCCCTATGACCCCGTGACCCCCTATGACCCCGTGGCCCTTCATGACCCCATGACCCCTCCATGACCCCATGACCCCTCCATGACCCCATAACCCCATATGACCCCTATGTGACCCCATGACCCCTGTATGACCCCATAACTCCTCCTTTACCCCACAAGCCTGATATGACCCCATAACCCTATGACCCCTACCTGACCCCGGAACCCCATGACCCCTATATGACCCCATGACCCCTGTATGACCCCATAACTCCTCCTTGACCCCATAAACCCATGACCCCATAACCCTATGACCCCTACCTGACCCCGGAACCCCATGACCGCATTTGACCCCGTGACCCCATATGACCCCGTGACCCCTCCATGACCCCATGACCCCTATGTGACCCCTATGACCCCGTGACCCCCTATGACCCCGTGACCCCTCCATGACCCCATGACCCCTATGTGACCCCATATGACCCCGTGACCCCATATGACCCCGTGACCCCTCCATGACCCCATGACCCCTATGTGACCCCATATGACCCCGTGACCCCATATGACCCCACATGACCCCCTCTGTCCCCCCCAGGGCGTCCCCCACCCCTTCACAGAGGTCATTCGGGCCAACCTTGGGGATGCTCAGGCCATGGGGCAGAAACCCATCACCTTCCTGCGCCAGGTGACCGCGTGACCTTTGACCTTTGACCCCGTGTGTGACCTTTGCCCCCCACGTGACCCCTATGTGACCCCCAGGTGGCCTCGCTGTCCCCGTGCCCTGAGCCCATTGGGGGAAGGTGTGCCCCCATGACCCTGTGTGACCCCGTGTGACCCCGTGACCCATGTAGGATCCCCACGTGACCTTTGACCCCCATGTGACCCCCATGTGACCCCTAAGTGACCCCCAGGTGGCCTTACTGCCCCCGTCCCCTGAGCTCATGGGGTGGGGGATGGGGCGTCCCCATGTGACCTGTTGTGACCCCGCATGACCCCACGTGACCCCGTGTGACCCCATGTGACCTTTGACCCCCGTGTGACCCCCAGGTGGCCTCGCTGTCCCTATCCCCCGATGAAGGGGGTGGGGTGTCCCTGTGACTCCCTGTGACCCCTCATGACCCCCCTATGACCCCACGTGACCCCGTGTGACCCCATCTGACCTTTGACCCCCACATGACCCCCAAACGACCCTCAGGTGGGGCCTGAGCTCATTTGGGGGGAGAGGGTTTGTGGTGTCCCCACGACCCCACGGAACCTCAAGTGACCTTTGACCCCCCCGTGTGACCTTTGACCCCCCCCCCTCAGGTGGCCGCTCTGTGCGTTTACCCCGAACTCCTGAACGGGGATTTCCCAGAAGACGCCAAAGCGAGAGCGAGGAGATTGCTGCAGGAGTGCGGGGGGCACAGCGTCGGTGGGGGCAGTGGGGGCAACGGGGGCAGTGGGGGGAGTGGGGGTCAATGGGGGCAATGGGGGCAACGGGGGCAATGGGGGCAATGGGGGCATTGGGGGCAGTGGGGGCATTGGGGGGAGTGGGGACATTGGGGGCAATGGGGGCAGTGGGGGGAGTGGGGGCAATGGGGTCAATGGGGGCAATGGGGGCATTGGGGGCAATAGGGGCATTGGGGTCAATGGGGGCAATGGGGGCATTGGGGGCATTGGGGGCAATGGGGGCAATGGGGACATTGGGTTCAATGGGGGCATTGGGGGCATTGGGGGCAGTGGGGGCAATGGGGGGAGTGGGGGCAGTGGGGGCAATGGGGGGAGTGGGGGCAATGGGGGCATTGGGGGCAATGGGGGGAGTGGGGGCAATGGGGGGAGTGGGGGCAGTGGGGGCAGTGGGGGGAGTGGGGGCAGTGGGGGCAATGGGGGCATTGGGGGCAATGGGGGGAGTGGGGGCAATGGGGGCAATGGGGGCATTAGGGGCAATGGGGGGAGCGGAGGCAATGGGGGCATTGGGGGCAACGGGGGCATTGGGGGCAGTGGGGGCATTGGGGGGAGTGGGGACACTGGGGGCAATGGGGGCAGTGGGGGCAACGGGGGCAATGGGGGCAACGGGGGCAATGGGGGCAATGGGGGCAACGGGGGCATTGGGGGCATTGGGGGCAATGGGGGGAGTGGGGGCAATGAGGGCAATGGGGGCAATAAGGTCAATGGGGGCAATAAGGTCAATGGGGGCATTGAGGCCTTGGGGGCAATGGGGACATTGGGGGAAATGGGGGCAATGGGGGTAATGCGGGCATTGGGGACAATGGGGTCAATGGGGGCAATGGGGGGAGTGGGGGCAGTGGGGGGAGTGGGGGCTGTGGGGGCAATGGGGGCATTGGGGGAAATGGGGGCAATTGAGGTAATGGGGGCAATGGGGACATTGGGGTCAGCGGGGGCAATGGGGACAATGGGGGCATTGGGGGCACTGGGATCATTGGGGGCAATGGGGGCATTGGGGCATTGGGGGCAATGGGGGCAATGAGGGCAATGGGGGCATTGGGGGCATTGGGGACAATGGGGGCATTGGGGTCAGTGGGGTCAATGGAGGCAGTGGGGGCAATGGGGGCAATGGGGACAGTGGGGGCAGTGGGGTAATGGGGGCAGTGGGATCACTATGGGGCCGCTGGGTTCCCTATGGGGCTGCTGGGGTCAGTATGGGAACGTTGGGGTCACTGTGGGGACATTGGGGCCACTGGGGTCCCTATGGGGCTGTTGGGGCGGCTATGGGGTGGCTATGGGGTCTCTATGTGGTTGCTATGGGGTGGCTATGGGGTCACTATGGGGTGGCTGTGGGGCAGCTATGGGGTCACTTGGGGCGGCTATGGGGCGGCCATGGGGTGGCTATTGGGTCACTATGGGGCAGCTATGGGGTGGCTGTGGGGTCACTATGGGGCGGCTATGGGGTCGCTATGGGGTGGCTCTGGGGTGGCTATGGGGTGGCTATGGGTGGCTATGGGGTCACTATGGGGTCACTATGTGGTCACTATGGGGCGGCTATGGGGCGGCTATGGGGTGGCTATGGGGTCACTATGGGGTGGCTACGGGGTCGCTATAGGGTGGCTATGGGGCAGCTATGGGGTGGCTATGGAGTCGCTATGGGGTGGCTATGGGATGGCTATAGGGTGGCTATGGGGTCACTATGGGGTCACTATGGGGTGGCTGTGGGGTGGCTATGGGGTCACTACGGGGTCGCTATGGGGCGGCTATGGGGTGGCTGTGGGGTCTCTACATGTTCGCTATGGGGTGGCTATGGGGTGACTATGGGGTGGCTATGGGGTCACTATGGGGCGGCTATGAGGTCTCTATGGGGTGGATATAGGGTTGCTATGGGGTGGATATAGGGTTGCTATGGGGTGGCTGTGGGGTGGCTATGGGGTGGCTATGGGGTCACTATGGGGTGGCTGTGGGGTCACTGTGGGGTCGCTATGGGGTGGCTGTGGGGTACCCGCAGGTTCGTACAGCAGCAGCGCGGGGCTGGATGCGGTGCGGGAGGACGTGGCGCAGTTCCTGCAGCGCCGCGATGGATTCCCTGCCTGCCCCCAAAACATCTTCCTGTCCTCCGGGGCCAGCGAGGCCATCGTGGTGCGTCCCGACCCCATACGGCCCCATATGGCCCTATATGGCCCCATATGGCCCCATAGCGACCCCGTAGGGCCCTATATGGCCCCATGTGTCTGTATGGCCTCATAGTGTCCCCATATAGCCCTATATGGTTTTATATGGCCCCACGTGTCCGTATGGCCTCATAGCTTCCCCATACAGCCCTATATGGCCCTATATGGCTCCATGGCCCCATACGGCCCCATAGTGTCCCCATATGGTCCTATATGGCCCCATATGTCCCCATAGCGTCCCCGTATGGCCCTATATGGCCCCACGTGTCCGTATGGCCTCATAGCGTCCCCATATAGCCCTATATGGCCCTATATGGCTCCATGGCCCCATACGGCCCCATAGCGTCCCCATTTGGTCCTATATGGCCCCACCTGGCCTGATGTAGCCCTATAGCGTCCCCATATGGCCCTATATGGCCCCATGTGTTCGTATGGCCTCATAGCATCCCCCTGTAGCCCTATACGGCCCTATATGGCTCCGTGATCCCATACGGCCCCATAGCGTCCCCATATGGTCCTATATGGCCCCACCTGGCCTGATGTAGCCCTATAGAGTCCCCGTATGGCCTTATATGGCCCCATATGTCCCCATTGCATCCCCGTATGGCCCTATATGGCCCCACGTGTCCGTGTGGCTTCATAGCGTCCCCATATAGCCCTATATGGCCCTATATGGCTCCATGGCCCCATACGGCCCCATAGTGTCCCCATAGAGCCCCATGTGGCCCCATATGTCCCCATAGTGTCCCCGTATGGCCCTATATGGCCCCATGCGTCCGTATGGCCTCATAGCGTCCCCATATAGCCCTATATGGCCCTATATGGCTCCATGGCCCCATATGTGCCCATAGCGTCCCCGTATGGCCCTATATGGCCCCATGTGTCCGTATGGCCTCATAGCGTCCCCATATAGCCCTATATGGCCCTATATGGTTCCATGGCCCCATATGGCCCCATAGCGTCCCCATATGATCCTATATGGCCCCACCTGTCCTGATGTAGCCCTATAGAGTCCCCGTATGGCCCTATATGGCCCCATATGTCCCCATAGCGTCCCCATATGGCCCTATATGGCCCCATGTGTCCATATGGCCTCATAGCATCCCCATATAGCCCTATATGGCCCTATATGGCTCCATGGCCCCATATGTCCCCATAGCGTCCCCATATAGCCCTATATGGCCCTATATGGTTCCATGGCCCCATATGGCCCCAGAGCGTCTCCATATGATCCTATATGGCCCCACCTGTCCTGATGTAGCCCTATAGAGTCCCCGTATGGCCCTATATGGCCCCATATGTCCCCATAGCGTCCCCATATGGCCCTATATGGCCCCACGTGTCCGTATGGCCTCGTAGCGTCCCCATATAGCCCTATATGGCCCTATATGGCTCCATGGCCCCATACGGCCCCATAGTGTCCCCATAGAGCCCTATATGGCCCTATATGTGTCTGTATGGCCTCATAGCGTCCCCATATAGCCCTATATGGCTCTATATGGCTTCATGGCCCCATACGGCCCCATAGTGTCCCCATAGAGCCCCATGTGGCCCCATAGTGACCCCATAACGTCCCCATGATGTCCTCTAGGGTCCCCCATAGTGACCCCACAGAGTTCCTATGGAGTCCGCATGGAGTCCCTACAGTGACCCCATAGTGTCCCCATATGGCCCCACATCTCCATATGGCCCCGCATGGCCCCATACTGCCCCCATAGCGTCCCCCTATCACTCCACAAACCCCAATACCCCCCTGTGACCCCACAGACCCCAATACCCCCTGACCCCATAACCCATAGAATCCCATAGAACCCCATAGAACCCCGTAGGACCCCATAGAACCCTATAGGCACCACAGATCCCAAAAGAATCCCATAGACCCCATAGAACCCCCATAGACACCACAGATCCCAAAAGAAACCCACAGACCCCATAGAACCCCATAGACACCACAGATCCCAAAAGAACCCCATAGACACCATAGATCCCAAAAAGAACCCCTCAGACCCCATAGAATCCCGTAGACACCACAGATCCCAAAAGAACCCCACAGACCCCATAGAATCCCATAGACACCACAGATCCCAAAAGAACCCCATAGACCCCATAATAACCCCATACACCCCATAATAACCCCATACACCCCATAATAACCCCATAGAACCCCATACATCCCATAATAACCCCATACACCCCATAATAACCCCATAGAACCCCGTACATCCCATAATAACCCCATACACCCCATAATAACCCCATAGAACCCTGTACAGTACAGAATTCCCCACATCCCATAATAACCCACATCCAATAACACTCCATAAACCCCATAAACCCCATATACCCCATAGAACCCCATAAAACCCCATAGAACCCCATAAACCCCATATTACCCCATAGCACCCCATAGAACCCCATAAACCCCATATTACCTCATAGAACCCCATAGAACCTCATAGAACCCCATAAACCCCATAAAACCCCAGAGAACCCCATAAACCCCATAGAACCCCATAAACCCCATAAAATCCCATAGCACCCCATAGAACCCCATAAACCTCATAGAATCCCATAGAGCCCCATAGACCCCATAGATCCCCATAGAACCTCATAAAACCCCATAAACCCCATAGAACCCCATAAAACCCCATAGAACCTCATAGAACCCCATAAAACCCCATAGCACCCCATAGAATCCCATAGAACCCCATAGACCCCATATATACCCATAGAACCTCATAAAACCCCATAAACCCCATAGAACCCCATAAAACCCCATAGAACCCCATAAAATCCCATAAACCCCATAAACCCCATAAAACCCCATAGAACCCCATAGAACCTCATAGAACCCCAGAGAACCCCATTAACCCCATTAACCCCATAAACCCCATAGAACCCCATAGAACCCCATAAACCCCATAGAACCCCATAAAACCCCATAGACCCCATAGATCCCAAAAGAACCCCACAGACTCCAAGAGACCCCATAGAATGCAACAGAGCCCCATAGAACCCTATAGAACCCCATAGAACCCTATAGAACTCCATAAACCCCATAAAACCCCATAGATCCCCATAGAACCCCATGAACCCCATAAGCCCCATAAAACCCCATAAGCCCCATAAAACCCCATAGAACCCCACAAACCCCATAAAACCCCATAGAACCCCATAAAACCCTATAGAACCCCATAAATCCCATAGAACCCCCCATAAAACCCCATAGACCCCATAGAAAAACCCATAGGACCCCAGACATCCCATAATACCACATATCCCATCACCCCCCACGCCCCGTATCCCATCATCCCCCGCGCCCCCATGCCATAATTCCCCACACACCCCACCATATCCCATCATCCCCTGCACCCCGTATCCCATCATCCCCCGCGCCCCCATGCCATAATTCCCCACACACCCCACCATATCCCATCATCCCCCGCGGCCCGTATCCCATCATCCCCCGCGCCCCCATGCCATAATTCCCCCCACACCCCACCATATCCCATCATCCCCTGCGGCCCATATCCCATCATCCCCCGCGCCCCTATGCCATAATTCCCCACACCCCCCCCGCATCCCATCATCCCCCGCGCCCCGTAAGCCATAAATCCCCACCCCCCCATATCCCATCACCCCCCGCGGCCCGCATCCCATCATCCCCCCCATCCAATATCCCATCACCCCCCGCGCCCCGTAAGCCATAAATCCCCACACAACCCCCCCCGCATCCCATCACCCCCCGCGGCCCGCATCCCATCACCCCCCGCACCCAATATCCCATCACCCCCCGCGCCCCATATCCCATCACCCCCCGCGCCTCTAAGCCATAATTCCCCACACCCCCCCATATCCCATCACCCCCCGCGCCCCGTAAGCCATAAATCCCCGCACAACCCCCCCATATCCCATCACCCCCCGCGCCCCGTAAGCCATAAATCCCCACACAACCCCCCCATATCCCATCACCCCCCGCGCCCCGTAAGCCATAAATCCCCACACAACCCCTCCATATCCCATCACCCCCCGCGGCCCGTATCCCACCATCCGCCGTGCCCCATATCCCATCACCCCCCGCGCCCCGCATCCCATCACCCCCCGCGGCCCGTAAGCCATAAATCCCCACACCCCCCCCCCCGCATCCCATCACCCCCCGCGCCCCGTAAGCCATAAATCCCCACACAACCCCCCCCATATCCCATCACCCCCCGCACCCAATATCCCATCACCCCCCGCGCCCCGTACGCCATAAATCCCCACCCAATCCCATCACCCCCCGCGCCCCGCACCCCGCCATGCCCCGCAGACGATCCTGAAGCTGCTGCTGTGGGGTTCCGGCCCGTCGCTGAGCGGCGTCCTGACGCCCGTCCCTCAATACCCGCTGTATGGCGCCGCCCTGGCGGAGCTGGGCGCCGTGCAGCTGCCGTACGAGCTGCGCGAGGAGCAGCAATGGCGGCTGGACGTGACGGAGCTGCGGCGCGTCGTCAAGGCCGCCAGGGGGCGCTGCTGTCCCAGGGCGCTGTGCGTCATCAACCCCGGGAACCCAACGGGTATCGGGGGCGGGGGGGGGGGGGGGGGGTGTTATTATGGGGTGTGTGGGGTTATGGGGTTATTATGGGATGTGTGGGGTTATGGGGTCAGATGGGGTTATGGGGTCATAAGGGGTTATATGGGGTTATGGGGTTATTTTGGGATGTGTGGGGATATTATGGGATGTGTGGGGTTATGGGGTCGTATGGGGTCATATGGGGTTGTGGGGTTATTATGGGATGTATGGGGTTATGGGGTCGTATGGGGTCATATGGGGTTATGGGGTCACATGGGGTTATGGGGTCTTATGGGGTTCTATGGGGTTATAGGGGGTCCTATGGGGTTATGGGGTCATATGGGGTTATGGGGTCATATGGGGTTATGGGGTCATATGGGGTTATATGGGGTTATGGGGTTATTATGGGGTGTGTGGGGTTATGGGGTTATGTGGGGTTATGGGGTCATATGGGGTTATGGGGTTGTATGGGGTTATTATGGGATGTGTGGGGTTATGGGGTCGTATGGGGTCATATGGGGTTATGGGGTCACATGGGGTTATGGGGTCTTATGGGTTCTATGGGGTTCTATGGGGTTCTATGGGGTCCTATGGGGTTATGGGGTTATATGGGGGTATGAGGTTATGGGGTCGTGTGGGATTATGGGGTCATATGGGGTTATTATGGGATGTATGGGGTTATGGGGTCGTATGGGGTCAGATGGGGTCGTGTGGGGTTATGGGGTCGTGTGGGGTTATGGGGTCATATGGGGTCATATGGGGTTCTATGGGGTTATGGGGTCATATGGGGTCGTGTGGGGTTATGGGGTCGTGTGGGGTTATGGGGTCATATGGGGTCATATGGGGTTCTATGGGGTTATGGGGTTCTATGGGGTTATGGGGTGATATGGGGTTTTATGGGGTTATGGGATTATTATGGGGTGTGTGGGGTTATGGGGTCGTATGGGGCTATATGGGGTTATGGGGTTTTATGGGGTTCTATGGGGTTATTATGGGGTTATGGGGTTATTATGGGGTGTTTGGGGTTATGGGGTCATATGAGGTTATATGGGGTTATATGGGGTCGTATGGGGTTATGGGGTCATATGGGGTCATATGGGGTTATATGGGGTTATGGGGTTATATAGGGTCATATGGGGTCATATGGGGTTATGGGGTCGTATGGGGTCATATGGGGTTATGGGGTCATAAGGGGTTATTATGGGATGTATGGGGTTATTATGGGATGTGTGGGGTTATGGGGTCGTATGGGGTCATATGGGGTTATGGGGTTATTATGGGGTTATGGGGTTATTATGGGGTCATATGGGGTTATGGGGTTATTATGGGGTTATGGGGTTATTATGGGGTCATATGGGGTTATGGGGTCATATGGGGTTATGGGGTTATTATGGGGTGTGTGGGGTTATGGGGTTATTATGGGATGTGTGGGGTTATGGGGTCAGATGGGGTTATGGGGTCGTATGGGGTCATACGGGGTTGTGGGGTTATTATGGGATGTATGGGGTTATGGGGTCGTATGGGGTCATATGGGGTTATGGGGTCACATGGGGTTATGGGGTCTTATGGGGTTCTATGGGGTTATAGGGGGTCCTATGGGGTTATGGGGTCATATGGGGTTATGGGATTGTATGGGGTTATTATGGGATGTGTGGGGTTATGGGGTCGTATGGGGTCATATGGGGTTATGGGGTTATTATGGGATGTATGGGGTTATGGGGTCGTATGGGGTCACATGGGGTTATGGGGTCACATGGGGTTATGGGGTCTTATGGGGTTCTATGGGGTTATAGGGGGTCCTATGGGGTTATGGGGTCATATGGGGTTATGGGGTCATATGGGGTTATGGGGTCATATGGGGTTATACGGGGTCATATGGGGTTATGGGGTCATATGGGGTTTTATGGGGTCCTATGGGGTTTTATGGGGTTATGGGGTGTGTGGGGTTATGGGGTCATATGGGGTTATGGGGTTATATGGGGTTATTATGGAATGTATGGGGTTATGGGGTTTTATGGGGTTATTATGGGATGTGTGGGGTTATGGGGTTATTATGGGGTGTGTGGGGTCATACGGGGTTATGGGGTCATATGGGGTCATATGGGGTTATGGGGTTCTATGGGGTTATGGGGTCATACGGGGGGTTATGGGGTTATGGGATTATATGGGGTTATGGGGTCGTATGGGGTTATATGAGGTTATTTGGGGTTATGGGGTCATATGGGGTTCTATGGGGTTATGGGGTTCTATGGGGTTATGGGGTCATATGGGGTTATGGGGTTATATGGGGTCATATGCGGTTATGGGGTTCTATGGGGTTATGGGGTCGTATGGGGTTATGGGGTCATATGGGGTTATGGGGTCATATGGGGCCATATGGGGTTTTGGGGTCATATGGGATGTGTGGGGTTCTATGGGGTTATGGGGTCATATGGGGTCATATGGGGTTATGGGGTCGTGTGGGGTTACGGGGTCATATGGGGTCATATGGGGTTCTATGGGGTTATGGGGTCATATGGGGTTTTATGGGGTTATGGGGTTATTATGGGGTGTGTGGGGTTATGGGGTTATTATGGGATGTGTGGGGTTATGGGGTCATATGGGGTTATAGGGTCGTATGGGGTTATTATGGGGTGTGTGGGGTTATGGGGTCGTATGGGGTTATGGGGTCACATGGGGTTATGGGGTCACATGGGGTTATGGGGTTCTATGGGGTCTTATGGGGTTCTATGGGGTTCTATGGGGTTATATGGGGTTCTATGGGGTCCTGTGGGGTTATGGGGTTATATGGGGGTATGGGGTTATGGGGTCGTGTGGGGTTATGGGGTCATATGGTGTTATTATGGGATGTGTGGGGTTATGGGATCATATAGGGTCATACGGGGTTATGGGGTCATATGGGGTCGTGTGGGGTTATGGGGTCATATGGGGTGTATGGGGTTATGGGGTCGTATGGGGTTATGAGGTTATGGGGTCCTATGGGGTCGTATGGGGTTCTATGGGGTTATGGGGTCATATGGGGTTATGGGGTTATTATGGGATGTGTGGGGTTATGGGGTCGTATGGGGTTATTATGGGATGTGTGGGGTCATACGGGGTTATGGGGTTATGAGGTTTATGGGGTTATGGGGTCATATGGGGTTCTATGGGGTTCTATGGGTTCTATGGGGTTATGGGATCATATGGGGTTATGGGGTCATATAGGGTTATATGGGATGTGTGGGGTTATTATGGGATGTGTGGGGTTATGGGGTCGTATGGGGTTGTTATGGGGTCGTGTGGGGTTATGGGGTCGTGTGGGGTTATGGGGTCATATGGGGTTATGGGGTTCTATGGGGTTATGGGGTTATTTGGGGTTATGGGGTTATATGGGGTTATATGGGGTTATGGGGTTTTACGGTGTCACATGGGGTCATATGGGGTTGTATGGGGTTATCATGGGATGTGTGGGGTTATGGGGTCATATGGGGTCATATGGGGTTACGGGGTTATGGGGTCATATGGGGTCACATGGGGTTCTATGGGGTTATGGGGTCGTATGGGGTTTTATGGGGTTATTATGGGGTGTGTGGGGTTATGGGGTCGTATGGGGTTATGGGGTTATTTGGGGTTATGGGGTTATGTGGGGCTATATGGGGTTATGGGGTTATATGGGTTGTTATGGGGTTATGGGGTCATATGGGGTTACGCGGTTATA
The DNA here is from genome assembly GCA_030408155.1 of Lophura swinhoii. Classification (NCBI taxonomy): domain Eukaryota; kingdom Metazoa; phylum Chordata; class Aves; order Galliformes; family Phasianidae; genus Lophura; species Lophura swinhoii. The sequence goes on from CM059493.1 coordinate 78,591,684, forward strand.
TGGAGTCATATGGGGTTATGGGGTTACATGGGGCTATATGGGGTTATGGGTTATATGGGGTTATGGGCTATATGGGGTTATGGGGTTATATACGGTTATATGGGGTTATGGGGTTATATGGCGTTATGGAGTTATATGGAGTTATATGGGGTCATATGGGGTTATGGGGTCATATGGGATTATGGGGTCACATGGGGTTGGGGGGTGTGGGGGTTATGGGGGATTTATGGGGTATGGGGAGGTTATGGGGTGTGGGGAGTATGGGGTTTGGGGGGGCTATGGGGTATGGAGGGGTTATGGGGTATGGGGGGGTATGGGGTTATGGGGTGTGGGAGGTATGGGGACAATGGGGGCTATGGGGTGAGAAGAGCAGAATCCTATTGGGATTGGGAGAGCAGAATCCTACTGGGATCCCATTGTCCTATTGGGGTTGGGACAACCCCAACCCCAATCCCAATCCCACTCCAATCCCAACCCCGATCCCAATCCCAACCCCGATCCCAACCCCAATCCCACCCCAACCCCAACACTGATCCCAACCCCAATCCCACCCCAATCCCACTCCCACCCCAACCCCAATCCCAACCGCAATCCCAATCCCAACCCAGATCCCACCCCAATCCCACCCCGATCCCAACCCCGATCCCAACCCCAATCCCAGCACCAATCCCAGCACCAATCACACCCCAACCCCAATCCCAACCCCAACCCCAATCCCACCCCAACCCCAACCCCAATCCCAACCCTAACCCCAACCCCAATCTCCATCCCAATCCCAACCCCAACCCCGATCCCAACCCCAATCCCAACCCCAATCCCACCCCAACCCCGCTCTGAATCCCAATCTCCATCCCAACCCCAATCCCAATCCCAATCCCAACCCCAACCCCAACCCCAATCCCATCCCACCCCCAACCCCGATCCCAATTCCAACCCCAATCCCAACCCCGATCCCAATCCCACCCCAATCCCAACCCCAACGCCAACCCCAATCCGAATCCCAATCCCAATCTCCACCCCAACCCCACCCGAATCCCAACCCCAACCCCAACCCCGATCCCAACCCCGATCCCAACCCCGATCCCATCCCCAATCTCCACCCCAATCCCACCCCAATCCCACCCCAACCCCGACCCCAATCCCAACCCCGATCCCAACCCCAGTCCTACCCCAATCCCACCCCAACCCCAATCCCAATCCCAACCCCGATCCCAATCCCACCCCAATCCCAACCCCAATCTCCGTCCCAACCCCACTCCCAACCCCACTCCCAACCCCAATCCCACCCCAGTCCCACCCCAACCCCAACCCCAATCCCAACCCCAACCCCGATCCAAATCGCAACCCCAACCCCAACCCCAACCCCAATCCCAATCCCAATCCTGACCCCAATCCCACCCCGCCCCCTCCCGGTCCCGCCGCCCCGCTGGCTGCAGTTCCGGCGCTGACCGCGGTGTGGCGCTGCGGCGCCGTTCCCGCAGGCTCGGTGCAGAGCCGTGAGTGCATCGAGGCCATCGTGCGGCTGGCGTTCGAGGAGCGGCTCTTCCTGCTGGCCGATGAGGTGCGGGGCCGCGCCCAGAGACCCCATAGAGCCCCATAGGACCCATACAACCCCATAGAAACGCATAGGACCCCATAGAACCCCATAGAACCCGTATAACCCCATAGAAATGCGTAGGACCCCATAGAACTCCATAGAAACCCATAGAACCCCATAGAACCCATACCACCCCATAGAACCCCATAGAACCCATACAATCCCATAGAAACGCATAGAACCCCATAGAACCCATACAACCCCATAGAACCCATACAACCCCATAGAAATGCATAGGACCCCATAGAACCCCATAGGACCCTATAGAACCCCATAGAACCTATACAACCCCATAGAACCCATTCAACCCCATAGAAACACATAGGACCCCATAGGACCCCATAGAACCCCATAGAACCCATACAAACCCATAGAACCCGTACAACCCCATAGAACCCATACAACCCCATAGAAATGCATAGGACCCCATAGAACCCCATAGGACCCCATAGAACCCCATAGAACCCATACAACCCCATAGAACCCATTCAACCCCATAGAAACACATAGGACCCCATAGGACCCCATAGAACCCCATAGAACCCATACAAACCCATAGAACCCGTACAACCCCATAGAAACACATAGGACCCCATAGAATCCCATAGAACCCATACAACCCCATAGAAACGCAAAGAACCTCATAGAACCCATACAACCCCATAGAACTCATACAACCCCATAGAGCCCCATAGGACCCTATACAGCCCCATAGAAACGCATAGGACCCTATACAGCCCCATAGAAATGCATAGGACCCCATAGAACCCCATAGAACCCGTATAACCCCATAGAAATGCATAGGACCCCGTAGAACCCCATAGAACCCATACAACCCCATAGAACCCATACAACTCCACAGAAACACAGAGAAACCCATACAACCCCATAGAACCCAGACAACCCCATAGAAACGCATAGGACCCCATAGAACCCCATAGAAACGCATAGAACCCCATAGAAACGCATAGAATTCATACAACCCCATAGAAACCCATACAACCCCATAGAAGCCATACAACCCCATAGAAATGCATAGAACTCTATAGAACGCCATAGAACCCATAGAACCCCATAGAACCCATTCAACCCCATAGAAACGCATAGGACCCTATAGAACCCCATAGAACCCATACAACCCCATAGAACCCATACAACCCCATAGAAACGCATAGGACCCTATAGAACCCATACAACCCTATAGAACCTATACAACCCCATAGAACCCATACAACCCCATAGAAACCCGTACAACCCCATAGAAATGCATATAAACCCATAGAACCCCATAGAACCCATACAACCCCATAGAAACGCATAGGGCCCCATACAACCCCATAGAACCCATACAACCCCATAGAAACGCATAGGACCCCATAGAACCCCATGGAACCCATAGAACCCATAGAACCCTGTAGAACCCCATAGAAACGCATAGGACCCCATACAACCCCATAGAACCCCATAGAACCCCATAGAACCCCATAGAACCCCATAGAAACCCATACTACCCCATAAAACCCGTTCAACCCCATAGAAACGCATAAGACCCCATAGAACCCCATAGAACCCATACAACCCCATAGAAACGCATAGAAACCCATAGAACCCCATAGAACCCCATAGAACCCATAGAACCCTGTAGAACCCCATAGAAACGCATAGTACCCCATACAACCCCATAGAACCCCATAGAAACACATAGAACCCCATAGAAACCCATACTACCCCATAAAACCCGTACAACCCCATAGAAACGCATAAGACCCCATAGAACCCCATAGAACCCATACAACCCCATAGAAACGCATAGAAACCCATAGAACCCCATAGAACCCATAGAACCCATAGAACCCTGTAGAACCCCATAGAAACGCATAGGACCCCATACAACCCCATACAACCCCATACAACCCCATAGAAACACATGGAACCCCATAGAACCCCATAGAAACACATAGAACCCCATAGAAACCCATACAACACCATAAAACCCGTTCAACCCCATAGAAATGCATAAGACCCCATAGAACCCCATAGAACCCATACAACCCCATAGAAACGCATAGAAATCCATAGAACCCATAGAACCCATAGAACCCATAGAACCCTGTAGAACCCCATAGAAATGCATAGGACCCCATACAACCTCATAGAAACCCATACAACCCCATAGAACCCATACAACCCCATAGAAACACATGGAACCCCATAGAACCCCATAGAAACACATAGAACCCCATAGAACCCATACAACTCCATATAAACGCATAGAAACCTATAGAACCCTATAGAACCCATTCAACCCCATAGAAACACATAGAAATCCATACGACCCCATAGAACCCATAGAACCCCATAGAACGCACACAACCCCATAGAAACACATAGGACCCCATTGAACCCCATAGAACCCATACAACCCCATAGAAACACATAGGACCCCATACAACCCCATAGAACCCATACAACCCCATAGAAACGCATAGGACCCCATAGAACCCCATGGAAACTCATAGGATCCCATACAACCCCATAGAACCCATACAACCCCATAGAAACGCATAGAACCCCATAGAACCCATACAACCCCATAGAAACGCATAGGACCCCATAGAACCCCATAGAACCCGTACAACCCCATAGAAACGCATAGAAATCCATATGACCCCATAGAACCCATACAACCCCATAGAACCCGTACAACCCCATAGAAACGCATAGGACCCCATAGAACCCCATAGAACCCATACAAACCCATAGAAACGCATAGGACCCTATAGAGCCCCATATAACCCCGTAGAACCCCATAGAACCCATACAAACCCATAGAAACTCATGGAACCCCATAGGACTCCATAGGACCCCATACAACCCCATAGAACCCGTACAAACCCATAGAAACGCATAGGACCCTATAGAGCCCCATATAACCCTATAGAACCCCATAGAACCCATACAAACCCATAGAAACTCATGGAACCCCATAGAACCCATAGAACCCCATACGACCCCATAAATCCCATAATAACCCCATAGAACCCCACCCAGGTGTACCAGGACAACGTGTACGACGGGGCTCTGTGACCCCATAACCCCACAAATCCTATATAACCCCATAAGTCCCATATAACCCCATAAATCCCATAATAACCCCATAAGCCCACCCAGGTGTACCAGGACAACGTGTACACCGGGGCTCTCTGACACCATAACCTCATAAATCCCATATAAAATCCCATATAAAATCCCTTCCAGGTGTACCAGGACAACGTGTACGACGGGGCTCTATGACCCCATAACCCCATAGAACCCCATAACCCCATAACCCCATAGAACTTCATAGAACCTCATAGAACCCCGTAACCCCAAACCCCATAGAACCCTATAGGACCCCATAGAACCCCATAACCCCATAGAACCCCATAGAACCCCATACGACCCCATAAATCCCATAATGACCGCATAACCCCATAGAACCCCGTAACCCCATAAATCCCATATAACCCCATAAATCCCATAAATCCCATCCAGGTGTACCAGGACAACATGTCCGCCGGGGCTCTGTGACCCCATAACCCCACAAACCCCATAATGACCCCATAAATCCCCTATACAGGTGTACCAGGACAACGTGTACTTGGGGCTCTGTGACGCCATAACCCCACAAATCCCATATAACCCCACAAATCCCCTACAAATCCCCTATACAGGTGTACCAGGACAACGTGTACCTGGGGCTCTGTGACCCCATAACCCCACAAATCCCCTATAACCCCACAAATCCCCTACAAATCCCCTATACAGGTGTACCAGGACAACGTGTACGGCGGGGCTCTGTGACCCCATAACCCCACAAACCCCATAATGACCCCATAAATCCCCTATAGGTGTACCAGGACAACGTGTACTTGGGGCTCTGTGACCCCATAACCCCACAAATCCCATAATGACCCCATAAATCCCCTATAGGTGTACCAGGACAACGTGTACTTGGGGCTCTGTGACCCCATAACCCCACAAATCCCATAATGACCCCATAAATCCCCTATAGGTGTACCAGGACAACGTGTACTTGGGGCTCTGTGACCCCATAACCCCACAAATCCCATAATGACCCCATAAATCCCCTATAGGTGTACCAGGACAACGTGTACTTGGGGCTCTGTGACCCCATAACCCCACAAATCCCATAATGACCCCATAAATCCCCTATAGGTGTACCAGGACAACGTGTACTTGGGGCTCTGTGACCCCATAACCCCACAAATCCCATATAACCCCACAAATCCCCTACAAATCCCCTATAGGTGTACCAGGACAACGTGTACTTGGGGCTCTGTGACCCCATAACCCCACAAACCCCATAATGACCCCATAAATCCCCTATAGGTGTACCAGGACAACGTGTACTTGGGGCTCTGTGACCCCATAACCCCACAAACCCCATAATGACCCCATAAATCCCCTATAGGTGTACCAGGACAACGTGTACTTGGGGCTCTGTGACCCCATAACCCCACAAACCCCATAATGACCCCATAAATCCCCTATAGGTGTACCAGGACAACGTGTACTTGGGGCTCTGTGACCCCATAACCCCACAAATCCCATAATGACCCCATAAATCCCCTATAGGTGTACCAGGACAACGTGTACTTGGGGCTCTGTGACCCCATAACCCCACAAATCCCATATAAAATCCCCTATAAATCCCCTATAGGTGTACCAGGACAACGTGTACTTGGGGCTCTGTGACCCCATAACCCCACAAATCCCATAATGACCCCATAAATCCCCTATAGGTGTACCAGGACAACGTGTACTTGGGGCTCTGTGACCCCATAACCCCACAAACCCCATAATGACCCCATAAATCCCCTATAGGTGTACCAGGACAACGTGTACTTGGGGCTCTGTGACCCCATAACCCCACAAATCCCATATAAAATCCCCTATAAATCCCCTATAGGTGTACCAGGACAACGTGTACTTGGGGCTCTGTGACCCCATAACCCCACAAATCCCATAATGACCCCATAAATCCCCTATAGGTGTACCAGGACAACGTGTACGACGGCGCCCAGTTCCACGCGTTCCGCCGGGTGCTGCTGGATTTGGGGCCGCCCTACAGCGGCGCGGTGCAGCTGGCCTCCTTCCACTCCATCTCCAAGGGCGTCCTGGGGGAGTGAGTGCCCTACAAGTACCCCATAACTGACCCTACAACCGACCCTACAACTGACCCTACAACTGACCCCGTTACCGGCCCTATAAACGGCCCTATAACTGAGCCTATTAGCCGCCCTATAACTGATCCTATAACTGAGCCTATTACCAGCCCCAGAAGTGACCCTATAAGTGATCCTATTACCGGCCCTACAAGTGACCCTATAACTGACTCTATTAAGGCCCTAGAACTGACCCTAGAACTGACCCTAGAACTGACCCTAGAACTGACCCTATTACCGGCCCTATAACTGACCCTGTCACTGACCCTATCACTGACCCCATTACCAGTCCTATAACAGACCCCATAACTGACCCTATCACTGGCCCCATTACCAGTCCTATAACAGACCCCATAACTGACCCCCTAACTGACCCTATCACTGACCCTATCACTGACCTCATTACCGGCCCTACAACTGACCCTATCGCTGACCCCATAACTGCCTCCATTATCGGCCCTACAACTGACCCTATCGCTGACCCCATAACTGACCCTATCACTGACCCCATAACTGACCCCATTATCGGCCCTACAACTGACCCTATCGCTGACCCCATAACTGACCCCATTACCGGCCCTACAACTGACCCTATCACTGACCCCATAACTGACCCCATTATCGGCCCTACAACTGACCCTATCACTGACCCCCTAACCGACCCTATCACTGACCCTATCACTGACCCCATTACCGGCCCTACAACTGACCCTAGAACTGACCCCATTACCGGCCCTACAACTGACCCTAGAACTGACCCCATTACCGGCCCTACAACTGACCCTAGAACTGACCCCATTACCGGCCCTACAACTGACCCTAGAACTGACCCCATTACCGGCCCTACAACTGACCCTATTACTGACCCTATTAAGGCCTTACAAGTGACCCTATCACTGACCCTAGAAGTGAGCCTATTACCGGCCCTATAACTGACCCTATCACTGACCTTATTAAGGCCCTAGAACTGACCCTATCGCTGACCCTATTAAGGCCCTAGAACTGACCCTATAACTGACCCTAGAACTGACCCCATTACCGGCCCTATAACTGACCCTATAACTGACCCTATTACCCGCCCTAAAACTGATCGTATAACTGACCCTATTACCTGCCCTATGAGTGATCCTATAACTCACCCTATAACAGACCCTATTACTGGCCCTATCACTGACCCTATAACTGACCCTGTTACCCGCCCTAGAAGCGACCCTATAACTGACCCTATCACTGACCCTATAACTGACCCCATTACCGGCCCTATAACTGACCCTATAACTGACCCCATTACCAGCCCTAGAACTGACCCTATCACTGACCCTATTACCGGTCCTAGAAGTGACCCTATAACTGACCCCATTACCGGCCCTATAACGGACCCTATCACTGACTCTTATTACCCGCCCTAGAAGCGACCCTATAAGTGACCCTATTAAGGCCCTATAACTGACCCCATTATTGGCCCTATAACTGACCCCATTACCGGCCCTATAACTGACCCTATTACTGACCCTATAACTGACCCCATTACCGGCCCTATAACTGACCCTATCACTGACCCTATAACTGACCCCATTACCGGCCCTATAACTGACCCTATTACTGACCCTATAACTGACCCCATTACCGGCCGTATAACGGACCCTATCACTGACCCTATAACTGACCCCATTACTGGCCCTATAACTGACCCTATAACTGTTCCTCTTACCGGTCTTAGAAGTGATCCTGTACCTGACCCTGTTACTGGCCCTATAAATGATCCTATTACCCACCCTAGAAGTGATCATATAACTGACCCTATTAAGGCCCTATAACTGACCCTATTACTGACCCTATAACTGACCCCATTACTGGCCCTATAACTGACCCTATAACTGACCCTATAACTGGCCCTATTACTGGCCTTAGAAGTGACTCTATAACTAACCCTATTACCGGCCCTATAAATGATCCTATAACTGATCCTATTAAGGCCCTATAAGTGACCCTATCACTGATCCTATTGAGGCCCTATAACTGACCTCATCACTGGCCCTATAATTGACCCTGTAACTGATCCTATTACCTGCCCTAGAAGCGACCCTATTAAGGTCCTACAGGTGACTCTATCACCAACCCTATTACCCGCCCTAGAAGTGACCCTATAACTGACCCTATTACTGGCCCTATAACTGACCCTGTCACTGACCCTGTCACTGACCCCGTTACCGGCCCTACAACTGACCCTATCACTGACCCTATTACCCGCCCTATAACTGACCCTATCGCTGACCCTATAACTGACCCTATCACTGACCCTATTACCCACCCTGGAAGTGACCCTGTAAGCGACCCTATTAACGCCCTAGAAACGACCCTGTAAGTGACCCTATTAAGGCCCTATAAGTGGTCCCGTGACTGACCTTGTTACTGGCCCTATAAGTAACCCTATAAGCGACCCTATAAGTGACCCTATTACCGGCTCTACAACTCGTCCTGTTACCCCATAGAGCCCCACAGCCCCCCGTAGAACCCCATACAACCCATAGCCCCCCATAGACCCCCCATTTATCCCCATAGCCCCCCATAGAGCCCCATAGAGCCCCATAGACCCCCATAGTCCCCCATAGACCCCCATAGAGCCCCATTGACCCCCATAGCCCCCCATAGACCCCCATAGGCCCCCATAAAGCCCCATAGAACCCCATAGCCCCCCATAGACCCCCCATTTATCCCCATAGCCCCCCATAGAGCCCCATAGACCCCCATAGACCCCCATAGCCCCCCATAGCCCCCCATTGACCCCCATAGAGCCCCATTGACCCCCATAGCCCCCCATAGACCCCCATAGACTCCCATTTATCCCCATAGACTCTCATACCCCCCGTAGACCCCCATAGACCCCTATAGATCCCCGTTTATCCCCGTAGCCCCCCATAGACCCCCGTTTATCCCATAGACCCCCATGGCCCCCCACAGGCCCCCATTTATCCCCATAGACCCCTATAGCCCCCCATAGACAACCATTGAACCCCATAGACCTCCATAGCCCCCCATAGCCCCCCATTGACCCCCATAGCCCCCCATAGAGCCCCATAGCCCCCCATTGACCCCCATAGCCCCCCATAGCCCCTCATCGACCCCCATAGAGCCCCATTGACCCCCATAGACCCCCATAGCCCCCCATGGCCCCCCATAGAGCCCCATAGACCCCCATAGCCCCCCATACAGCACCATAGCCCCCCATAGCCCCCCATAGCCCCCCATACAGCCCCATAGCCCCCCATCGACCTCCATCAACACCCATTGACCCCCATCGACCCCCATACACCCTCATAGACCCCCATAGAACCCCATACAGCCCCTTACAACATTCTCCATCCCCATATCACTTCATAGACCCCCGTAGCCCCCCAAAACCCCATAGACCCCCATAGACCCCCATAGACCCCCATTTATCCCCATAGACCCCCATAGAGCCCCATTTATCCCCATACCCCATAGCCCCCCATAGCCCCCCACAGACCCCCATTTATCCCCATAGCCCCCCATAGCCCCCCATAGGCCCCCATAGATCCCCATAGACCCCCATAGCCCCCCATAGACCCCCATTGAACCCCATAGCCCCCCATAGACCCCCATAGCCCCCCATTTATCCCCATAGCCCCCCATAGACCCCCATAGCCCCCCATACACCCCCATAGACCCCCATAGGCCCCCACAGCCCCCCATTTATCCCCATAGCCCCCCATAGCCCCCCATAGACCCCCACAGACCCCCATAGACCCCCATAGACCCCCATTTATCCCCATAGCCCCCCATAGCCCCCCATAGACCCCCACAGCCCACCATAGAGCCCCATAGACCCCCATTTATCCCCATAGCCCCCCATAGAGCCCCATAGAACCCCCTAGCCCCCCATAGCCCTCCATTTATCCCCATAGCCCCCCACAGACCCCCACAGACCCCCACAGCCCCCCATTGACCCCCATAGAGCCCCATAGCCCCCCATAGCCCCCCATAGATCCCCATAGAACCCCCTAGCCCCCCATAGCCCTCCATTTATCCCCATAGCCCCCCACAGACCCCCACAGACCCCCACAGCCCCCCATTGACCCCCATAGAGCCCCATAGCCCCCCATTGCCCCCCATAGCACCCCATAGACCCCCATAGCCCCCCATCGACCCCCATAGCTCCCCATAGACCCCCCATTTATCCCCATAGACTCCCATAGCCCCCCATAGAGCCCCATAGACCCCCATAGACACCCATCGTCACCCATAGCCCCCCGTAGCCCTCCATAGCCCCCCATGGCCCCCCATAGCCCCCCGTAGCCCTCCATAGCCCCCCATGGCTCCCCGTAGCCCCCCATAGCCCCCCATAGACCCCCATAGACCTGCATAGGCCCCCATAAAGCCCCATAGAACCCCATAGCCCCCCATAGACCCCCCATTTATCCCCATAGCCTCCCATTGACCCCCATAGAGCCCCATAGACCCCCATAGTCCCCCATAGACCCCCATAGACCCCATAGAGCCCCATAGCCCCCCATTGACCCCCATAGAGCCCCATAGCCCCCCATAGAGCCCCATAGCCCCCCATCGACCCCTATAGAGCCCCATAGACCCCCATTTATCCCCATAGACTCCCATAGCCCCCCATAGACCTCCATAGACCCCCATAGCCCCCCATTTATCTCCGTAGCCCCCTATAGCCCCCCATAGACCCCCATAGCCCTCCATAGCCCCTCGTAGCCCTCCATAGCCCCCCATGGCCCCCCATAGACCCCCATAGAGCCCCATAGCCCCCCATAGCCCCCCCATAGCCCCCCATAGACCCCATAGACCCCCATAGAGCCCCTAGACCCCCATAGAGCCCCCCATAGCCCCCCATAGACCCCCATAGCCCCCCATCGACCCGCATAGAGCCCCATAACCCCCATTTATCCCCATAGACTCCCATAGCCCCCCATAGAGCTCCATAGACCCCCATAGACTCCCTTTTATCCCCATACCCCATAGACCCCCATAGCCCCCCTTCAACCCCCATAGAACCCCATAGCCCGTGATAGCCCCCCATTTATCCCCATAGACTCCCATAGACTCCCATAGCCCCCCATAGCCCCCCATAGCCCCCCATAGACCCCATAGACCCCCATAGCCCCCCATAGCCCCCCATAGCCGCCCATAGCCCCCCATCGACCCCCATAGAACCCCATACAACATCCTCCATCCCCATATAACTCCATAGACCCCCACAGCCCCCCAAAACCCCATAGACCCCATAGACCCCACAGCCCCCCCATAGAGCCCCATAGACCCCATAGGGCCCCATAAACCCCCATAGACCCCCATAGACTCCTATTTATCCGCATATAACCCATAGCCTCCCATAGCCCCCCATTTATCCCCATAGAGCCCCATAGCCCCCCATTTATCCCCATAGCCCCCCATAGCCCCCCATCGACCCCCATAGAGCCCCATAGACCCCCATTTATCCCCATAGACCCCCATAGCCCCCCATTTATCTCCGTAGCCCCCTATAGCCCCCCATAGACCCCCATAGCCCTCCATAGCCCCTCGTAGCCCTCCATAGCCCCCCATGCCCCCCCATAGCCCCCCATAGACCCCCATAGCCCCCCATAGCCCCCCATAGACCCCCATAGACCCCCATAGAGCCCCTAGACCCCCATAGAGCCCCATAGCCCCCCATAGACCCCCATAGCCCCCCATCGACCCGCATAGAGCCCCATAACCCCCATTTATCCCCATAGACTCCCATAGCCCCCCATAGAGCTCCATAGACCCCCATAGACTCCCTTTTATCCCCATACCCCATAGACCCCCATAGCCCCCCTTCAACCCCCATAGAACCCCATAGCCCGTGATAGCCCCCCATTTATCCCCATAGACCCCCACAGAGTGCCATTGACCCCCATTTATCCCCATAGACTCCCATCGACCCCCATAGCCCCCCATCGACCCCCATAGCCCCCCATAGCCCCCCATAGACCCCATAGACCCCCATAGAGCCCCATAACCCCCCATAGCCCCCCATAGACCCCCATAGCCCCCCATCGACCCCCATAGAGCCCCATAGACCCCCATTTATCCCCATAGACTCCCATAGCCCCCCATAGACACCCATAGCCCGCCATAGCCCCCCATACAGCCCCATAGCCTCCCATAGACCCCCATAGACCCCTATTTATCCCCATACCCCGTAGAGCCCCACAGCCCCCCACAGCTCCCCATTTATCCCCACACCCCGCCGCCCCCCACAGCCCCCCTTTCCCCCCCCCCCAGGTGCGGGTTCCGCGCGGGGTTCATGGAGGTGCTGAACGTGGCGCCGGCGGTGCTGGCGCAGCTGCACAAGATGGCGGCCGTGCGCCTGTGCCCCCCCGTCATGGGCCAGGTGATGCTCAGCGCCGCCCTCTGCGCCCCGCAGCCCGGGGAGCCGTCCTACAGCACCTACCTGCAGGTGGGAACGGGGTCACGGGGGCTGTGGGGGCAGCGGGGGGCAATGGGGGTAATGGGGGCATTGGGGGCAGTGGGGGCATTGGGGGCAATGGGGGCAATGGGGGCATCGGGGGCATTGGGGGAGTGGGGGCAATAGGGTCAATGGAGGTAATAGGGGCAATGGGGACAATGGGGGCATTGGGGGCAGTGGGGGCAATGGGGGCAATGGGGGGCACTGGAGTCAATGGGGACAATGGGGGGAGTGGGGTCATTGGGGACAATGGGGTCAATGGGGGGTATGGGGGCATTGGGGGCAATGGGGGCAGTGGGGCATTGGGGTCAGTGGGGTCAGCGGGGTCTGTGGGGGCATTGGGGGGCAATGGGATCAATGGGGGCATTGGGAGCAATGGGGTCAATGGGGGGCATTGGGGGCAATTGGGTCATTTGGGGCAATGGGGGCAATGGGGGCATTGGGGGCAGTGGGGGCAATGGGGGCATTGGGGTCAGTGGGGTCAGCGGGTCTGTGGGGGCATTGGGGGCAATGGGGGCATTGGGGTCATTGGGGGTAATAGGGGCATTGGAGTTAATGGGGTCGTTGGGGTCAATGGGGGCAATGGGGTCAGCGGGGTGTGTGGGGGCATTGGGGGTAATGGGATCAATGGGGGCAATGGGGTCAATGGGGGTCAATGGGGGCAGTGGGGGCAATGGGGTCAGCGGGGTCTGTGGGGTCAATGGGGTCAGTGAGGTCTGTGGGGGTCAGCGAGGGCAATGGGGGCAATGGGGTCATTGGGGGCAGTGGGGTCAATGGGATCAACGGGGTCTGTGGGGTCAGTGCCGCCTATGGGGTCTGTTGGGATGGGGTCTATGGGGTCGGTGCAGCCTGTGGAGTCCATTGGGATCAATGGGGTCTGTGGGGGTCAATAAGGTCAATGGGATCAACGGCGTCTATGGGGTCGTTGCAGCCTATGGGGTCCATTGGGATCTATGTAATCTATGGGGTCAATAAGGTCAAGGGGATCTATGGGTTGTATGGGGTCGGTGCAGCCTATGGGGTCCATTGGGATCAACAGGGTCTACGGGGTCAATAAAGTCAATGGGATCAATGCGGTCTGTGGGGTCACTGCAGCCTATGGGGTCCATTGGGATCAACGGGGTCTGTGGGGTCAGTAAGGTCAATGGGATCAATGGGGTCTGTGGGGTCAATAAGGCCAATGGGATCTATGGGGTCATTGGGGTCAATAAGGTCAATGGGATCAATGGGGTCAGTGGGGTCGGTGCAGCCTATGGGGTCCATTGGGATCAACGGGGTCTGTGGGGTCAATAAGGTCAATGGGATCAATGGGGTCAGTGGGGTTGGTGCAGCCTATGGGGTCCGTTGGGATCAATGGGGTCTATGGGGTCAATAAGGCCAATGGGATCAATGGGGTCTGTGGGGTCAATAAGGCCAATGGGATCTATGGGGTCATTGGGGTCAATAAGGTCAATGGGATCAATGGGGTCAGTGGGGTCGGTGCAGCCTATGGGGTCCATTGGGATCAACGGGGTCTGTGGGGTCAGTAAGGCCAATGGGATCAATGGGGTCTGTGGGGTCAATAAGGCCAATGGGATCAATGGGGTCTGTGGGGTTGGTGCAGCCTATGGGGTCCGTTGGGATCAATGGGGTCTATGGGGTCAATAAGGCCAATGGGATCAATGGGGCCTGTGGGGTCAGTGCAGCCTATGGGATCCACGGCGCCATTGGGGTGAATGGGGCGGGCGTAGCCAATGGGACGAGGCGTTCCGCGCCACGTGACCCGCAGGAGCGCAGCGCGGTGCTGCAGTCGCTGTCGGAGCGGGCGGCGCTGCTGTGGCGGGAGCTGAACGGAACGCCCGGCATCGAGTGCCAGCCAATCAGAGGGGCCATGTACGCCTTCCCGCGCATGCGCATTCCGGAACGGGCGATCAAAGCCGCGAAGGTATCGGGGGGGGGGGGGGGGGGGGGGGGGGGGTTGTATGGGGTTATTATGGGATGTGTGGGGTTATTATGGGATGTGTGGGGTTATTATGGGATTTATGGGGTTCTATGGGGTTATTATGGGATTTATGGGGTTTTATGGGGTTTTATGGGGTTCTATGGGGCTATTATGGGATTTATGGGGTTCTATGGGGTTCTATGGGATTTATGCGGTTCTATGGGGTTATTATAGGATTTATGGGGTTTATGGGTTCTATGGGGCTATTATGGGATTTATGGGGTTGTATGGGGTTATTATGGGATTCGTGGGGTTTAATGGCGTTATGGGATTTATGGGGTTTTATGGGATTCTCTGGGATTTATGCGGTTTTATGGGGTTTATGGGATTCTATGGGGTTCTATGGGGCTATTATGGGATTTATGGGGTTCTATGGGATTTATGGGGTTTTATGGGTTATTATGGGATTTATGGGATTTATGGGGTTCTATGGGGTTACTATGGGATGTATGGGGTTCTATGGGGTTCTATGGGATTCTATGGGGTTCTATGGGATTTATGGGGTTCTGTGGGATTTATGGGGTTCTATGGGGTTCTATGCGGCTGTTATGGGATGTGTGGGGTTCTATGGGGTTCTATGGGATTCTATGGGGTTCTATGGGGTTATTATGGGATTTATGGGGTTCTATGGGTTTTATGGGGTTCTATGGGGTTCTATGGGGTTCTGTGGGATGTATGGGGTTCTGTGGGGTTCTATGGGGCTATTATGGGATTTATGGAGTTCTATGGGGTTCTATGGGATTTATGGGGTTCTATGGGGTTATTATGGGATGTGTGGGGTTTTATGGGGTTCTATGGGGTTATTATGGGATGTATGGGGTTATTATGGGATGTGTGGGGTTTTATGGGGTTCTATGGGATTTATGGGGTTTTATGGAGTTCTATGGGGTTCAATGGGATTTATGGGGTTTTATGGGGTTCTATGGGATTTATGGGGTTTTATGGGGTTCTATGGGGTTCTATGGGATTTATGGGGTTCTATGGGATTCTATGGGATTTATGGGGTTTTATGGGGATCTATGGGATTCTATGGGGTTCTATGGGATTTATGGGATTTATCGGATTTATGGGGTTTTATGGGGTTATTATGGGATGTATGGAGTTCTATGGGGTTCTATGGGATTTATGGCGTTCTATGGGGTTATTATGGGATTTATGGGGTTTTATGGGATGTGTGGGGTTCTATGGGGTTATTATGGGATTTATGGGGTTTTATGGGGTTCTATGGGATTCTATGGGGTTATTATGGGATTTATGGGGTTCTCTGGGCTTCTGTGGGGTTATTATGGGATTTATGGGGTTCTATGGGGTTCTATGGGGTTATTATGGGATGTGTGGAGTTCTATGGGATTATATGGGGTTATTATGGAATGTATGGGGTTCTATGGGTTACTATGGATTTATGGGGTTCTATGGGGTTATTATGGGATTTATGGGGTTCTATGGGATTCTATGGGGTTATTATGGGATTTATGGGGTTCAGTGGGGTTCTATGGGGTTATTATGGGATGTGTGGGGTTATTATGGGATGCATGGGTTCTATGGGGTTCTATGGGATTCTATGGGATTTATGGGGTTCTATGGGGTTTTATGGGATGTGTGGGGCTATTATGGGATTTATGGGGTTTTATGGGATGTGTGGGGTTCTATGGGGTTCTATGAGACTCTATGGGGTTCTATGGGGTTATTATGGGATTTATGGGGTTCTATGGGGTTCTATGGGATTTATGGGGTTCTATGGGGTTGTATGGATTTATGGGATTTATGGGGTTTTATGGGGTTCTATGGGGTTATTATGGGATTTATGAGGTTTTATGGGGTTCTATGGGGTTATTATGGGATGTGTGGGGTTATTATGGAATGTATGGGGTTCTATGGGGTTCTATGGGATTTATGGGGTTCTATGGGGTTATTATGGGATTTATGGGTTTATTATGGGATTTATGGGGTTCTATGGGGTTCTATGGGATGTATGGGGTTCTATGGGGTGGGGTTCTATGGGTGGGAGCCGATTTCTATGGGGTGGGAGCCGATTTCTATGGGGTGAGAGCCAATTTCTGTGGGGTGGGAGCCGATTTCTGTGGGGTGGAGCCGATTCCTATGGGGTGGGAGCCGATTCCTATGGGGTGAGAGCCGATTTGAGCCGATTTCTATGGGGTGAGAGCCGATTTCTATGGGGTGAGAGCTGATTTGTATGGGGTGAGAGCCGATTTCTGTGGGGCTGCCCCATAGGAGCTGGGTTTGGAGGCCGATGAGTTTTTCTGCCACCGACTGTTGGAGCAGACCGGGATCTGCGTGGTGCCGGGGAGCGGATTTGGGCAGCAGGAGGGGACCTTCCACTTCCGGTGGGGGCACTGGGGGGCTCGGGGGGGGTGGGGGCAATGGGGCAGTGGGGGAAGGGGGACATTGGGGGCAATGGGGGCAATGGGGGAAATGGGGGGAAGGAGGGCATTGGGGCAGTGGGGACAATGGGGGCAATGGGGGAAGGAGGGCATTGGGGACAGTGGGGACAATGGGGGCAATGCGGCGATGGGGGCAATGGGGGTAATGGGGGATGTGGGGGGAAGGGGAGGAATGGGGACATTGAGGGATATGGGGGAAATGGGGACATTGGGGTCAATGGGGACATTGGGGACATTGGGGACAATGGGAGCAATGGGGGCAATGGGGGATAATGGGGGCAATGGGGGCATTGGGGTCAAGAGGGTCAATGAGGGCAATGGGGTCAATGGGGGGAATGGGGTCAATGGGGTGAATGGGGCAATGGGGGTCGATGGGGGCGATGGTTGCATTGGGGTCAGTGGGGTGAATGGGGGCAATGGGGACAATGGGGGCAATGGGGACATTGGGGACAGTGGGGGCAAGGGAGGCAATGGGGGCAGTGAGGGGAACGGGGACATTGGGGACATTGGGGGCAATGGGGGAAATGGGGGGAAGGGGGAGAATGGGGACATTGAGGGATACAGGGGAAATGGGGACATTGGGGTCAATGGGGACATTGGGGATAATGGGGGCAATGGGGTCATTGGGGTCAGTGGGGGTCAGTGGGGGGAAGGGGGGCATGGAGGACATTGGGGACAATGGGGGCAATGGGGGCAATGGGAGTAATGGGGGAAATGGGGGTCAATGGGGGGAATGGGGACATTGAGAGATATGGGGGAAATGGGGACATTGGGGTCAATGGGGACATTGAGGATAATGGGGTCAATGAGGACATTGGGGTCATGGGGATCAGTGGGAGCAATGGGGGCATTGGGGCCAATGGGGACATTGGGGGCAATGGGGGCAGTGGGGGCATTGGGGACATTGGGGGCAATGGGGACATTGGGGGCAATGGGGGCAGTGGGGGCAATGGGGGGAAGGGGGGCATTGAGGACATTGGGGACAATGGGGGGCAATGGGGCAATGGGGACATTGGGGGTAATGGGGGATGTGGGGGGAAGGGGGGGAATGAGGACATTGAGGGATATGGGGGCAATGGGGACATTGGGGATAATGGGGGCAATGGGGGCATTGGGGGCAATAGGGGGCAATAGGGGACAATGGGGGAAATGGGGGGAAGGGGGGAAGGGGGACATTGAGGGATATGGGGGAAATGGAGACATTGAGGTCAATGGGGACATTGGGGTCAATGGGGGTCAGTGGCGGCAATGGGGGCAATGGGGGCATTGGGGGCAAGGGGGGCATTGGGGGCAAGGAGGGCAATGGGGGCAATAGGGACATTGGGATCAATGGGGGTCAGTGGGGGCAATGGGGGCAATGGGGGCAATGGGGGGAAGGGGGGGCATTGAGGACATTGGGGGCAATGGGGGATAATGGGGCAATGGGGTCAATGGGGGCAATGGGGTCAATGGGGGCAATGGGGTCAATGGGGTAATGGTTGCATTGGGGTCAATGGGTCAATGGGGGGCAATGGGGTCAATGGGGTGAATGGGGCAATGGGGGTCGATGGGGGCGATGGTTGCATTGGGGTCAGTGGGGTGAATGGGGGCAATGGGGGGAATGGGAGGAATGGGGGGCATTGAGGGAAGGGGGGCATTGAGAACATTGGGGGCAGTGGGGGCAGTGGGGGGCAGTGGGGGCAATGGGGGCATGGGGGGATATGGGGGCAATGTGGGGAATTGGGGGCAATGGGGACATTGGGGTGAATGGGGGCAATGGGGACATTGGGGTCAATGGGGGCAATGTGGGCATTAGGGGCATTGAGGGATATGGGGGAATGAGGACATTAGGGGCAATGGGGACATTGGAGATAATGGGGTCAATGGGGACATTGGGGTCAATGGGGGTCAGTGGGGGCAATGGGGGCAATGGGGACATTGGGGTCAATGGGGACAATGGGGGATATGGGGGCATTGGAGGCAGTGGGGACAATGGGGACATTGAGGGATATGGGGGAAATGGGGACATTGGGGTCAATGGGGACATTGGGGATAATGGGGGCAATGGGGAAAATGGGGTCAATGGGGTCAGTGGGGCAATGGGAGAAGGGGGGCAATCGGGCTTGGGGGCATTGGGGGCATTGGGGTCAGTGGGGGCAATGGGGTCAATGGGGGCAATTGGAGGAAGGGGGGCAATGGGGAAATGGGGGCAAACGGGGAGAAGGGGGGCAATAGGGGAAATGGGGGGAAGGGGGACATTGGGGGCAGCGGGGTCAATTGGGGTCAATGGGAGCATTGGGGGTCAATGGGTGCAATGGGGTCAACGTGGTCATTGGGTCAATGGGGGCAGTGGGGACATTGGGGGCAATGGGGACGTGGAGGGATATGGGGGCAATGTGGGGAATTGGGGGCAATGGGGGATGTGGGGTCAGTGGGGACGTGGGGGTGGATAATGGGGTAATGGGGGCATTGGGGTCACTGTGCTGCTTGGGGACATTGGCCCCATTGACCCCAATGCCTTGTCATATCCCACATATCCCATAATGCCCCCACTGCCCCCATTGTACCCTTTGCCCCTGCTGACCCCAATGCCCCCATTGCCCCCATTGCCCCCAATGCCCCCATTGTCCCCATTGAACCCATTGTCCCCAATGACCCCATTGCCCCCCATTGCCCCCATTGCCCCCATTGTCCCCAATGCCCCCACTGACCCCATTGCCCCCACTCCCCCCATTGCCCCCAATGACCCCACTCCCCCCATTGGCCCCCGTTGCCCCCATTGCCCCCAATGATCCCAATGGCCCCATTACCCCCATTAACCCCAATGGCCCCATTGACCCCCATAGCCCCATCAACCCCAGTGCCTCCATCGCCCCCATTACCCCCATTGATCTCAATGCCCCCATTGCCCCCATTGCCCTCATTGTCCCCAATGCCCCCAATGACCCCAATGCCCCCATTGCCCCCAATGATCCCATTGACCCCAATGCCCCCATGGCCCCTGTTGCCCCCAATGCCCCCATTGCCCCCAATGCCCCCATTGCCCCCTTTGTCTCCATTGCCCCCAATGCCCCCATTGCCCCCATTGCCCCCAATGACCCCAATGCCCCCATTTCCTCCATTGCCCTCATTGCCCCCAATGACCCCAATTCCCCTAGTGCCCCCATGCACCCCAATGCCCCCATTGCCCCCAATGACCCCAATTGCCCTAGTGCCCCCATGCACCCCAATGCCCCCATTGCCCCCATTGACCCCAATGCCGCCAATGATCCCAATGCCCCCATTGCCCCCATTGCCCTATTGACCCCAATGCCTCCATTGCCCCCATTGACCCCAATGCCCCCAATGCCCCCATTGACCCCATTGTCCCCCAGTGCCCCCATTGCCCTCATTGTCCCCAATGACCCCATTACCCCCAATGATCCCAATGCCCCCATTGCCCCAATGGCCCCCAATGCTCCCATTGCCCCAATTGCCCCCCATTGCCCCCATAGCCCCCACTGACCCCGCTGACCCCGCTGACCCCATACGTCCCCTCAGGATGACCATTCTGCCCCCCATGGACCGCCTGCAGCGGATGGTTCGGACCATCTGTGATTTTTACACCGCCTTCGTCCGCGAGTTCTCCTGATGGACCCACAGCCGCCCCATAGCCGCCCCATAGCCGCCCCATAGCAGCCCCATAACGGCCCCATAACGGCCCCATAGTGACCCCACTGCTGCCTCATAGCAGCCCCACAAGGACCCCAAACCCAATGGAGCTGCCCCACATCCCATGCAGTGCCCCACATCCCCATGCAGTGCCCCACATCCCCATGCAGTGCCCCACATCCCATACAGTGCCCCACATCCCCTACAGTGCCCCACATCCCCTACAGTGCCCCACATCCCATACAGTGCCCCACATCCCCCCTACTGCTCTGAGCGTGCGCCGCCGGACCCCCGACATCCCATAATAAACACTGCAGATGTGAATGTCCCACAGCGTCTTCTATGCGTCCGCAGCCCGCGATGCCCCACATCCCATAATATCCCACAGGGGGTGGGGATGGGATATAGGGATGGAGCCCCATAGAGCCCATAGAGCCCCGTAGAACCGCATTGATCCCATAGAGCCCCACTGATCCCATAGAGCCCCATAGAGCCCCATAGAGCCCCATTGATCCCATAGAGCTCCATTGATCCCATAGAGCCCCATAGAGCCCCATTGATCCATAGAGCCCCATTGATTCCATAGAGCCCCATAGAGCCCCATTGATTCCATAGAGCCCCATAGAGCCCCATTGATTCCATAGATCCCATAGATCCCATAGAGCCCCATTGATTCCGTAGAGCCCCATAGAGCCCCATTGATTCCATAGAGCCCCATTGATTCCATAGAGCCCCATTGATTCCATAGAGCCCCATTGATTCCTAGAGCCCCATAGAGCCCATTGATCCCATAGAGCCCCATTGATCCCATAGAGCCCCATTGATTCCATAGAGCCCCATAGAGCCCCATTGATTCCATAGAGCCCCATTGATCCCATAGAGCCCATTGATTCCATAGAGCCCCATAGAGCCCCATTGATTCCATAGAGCCCCATTGATCCCATAGAGCCCCATTGATCCCATAGATCCCATAGAGCCCATTGATTCCATAGAGCCCCATAGAGCCCCATTGATTCCATTGAGCCCCATTGATCCCATAGAGCCCCATAGAGCCCCATTGATCCCATCGAGCCCGTAGAGCCCCATAGAGCCCACAGAGCCCCATTGATTCCATAGAGCCCCATAGAGCCCATAGAACCCCATTGATCCCGTAGAGCCCCATAGAGCCCCATTGATCCCATAGAACCCCATAGAGCCCCATAGAGCCCATAGAACCCCATTGATCCCGTAGAGCCCCATAGAGCCCCATTGATCCCATAGAACCCCATAGAGCCCCATAGAGCCCATAGAACCCCATTGATCCCGTAGAGCCCCATAGAGCCCCATTGATCCCATAGAACCCCATAGAGCCCCATTGATCCCATAGAGCCCCATAGAGCCCCATAGAGCCCCATTGATCCCGTAGAGCCCCATAGAGCCCCATTGATCCCATAGAACCCCATAGAGCCCCATTGATCCCATAGAGCCCCGTTGATCCCATAGAACCCCATAGAGCCCCATAGAGCCCCATAAAGTCCCATAGAGCCCTACAGACCCTATAGAGCCCATTGACCCCATAGAGCCTCCCTGATCCCGTTGACCCCATTGACCAAAGTTATACCGCAGATCCCACAGACCCCACTGACCCCACTGACCCCATAGATCCCACTGACCCCACTGACCCTACTGTCCCCACACGCCCCGCAGACACCATTGGCCCCACTGACCCACTGACCCCATAGTGACCCATTGACCCCACTGATCTTACAGACCCCATTGACCACCATGACCCCACTGATCCCAATGACCCCATTGATGCCAAGTGCCCCAAAGACCCCATTAATCCGACGGGTACCGATGACCCCCATTGACCCCATTGACCCCACTGTACCCAATGACCCCGCAGACCCCACAGACCCCGCAGACCCCACAGACCACATTGACCCCACAGACCCCACTGACCCCATTGACCCCATTGACCCCACTGATGCCACAGATCCCATTGACCCCACAGCCCCCCAATGAGCCCACAGACCCCATTGATCTCACTGACCCCACAGACCCCACTGACCCCATTGACCCCACTGTCCCCAATGACCCCACTGACCCCATTGACCCCAGAGATCCCATTGACCCCACAGCCCTCCAATGAGCCCACTGACCCCATTGACCCCACTGACCCCATTAGTGACCCCATTGACCCCACTGACCCCACTGACCCCATTGACCCCAGAGATCCCATTGAACCCACAGCCCCCCAATGAGCCCACTGACCCCATTGACCCACTGACCCCATTAATGACCCCATTGACCCCACTGACCCCACTGACCCCACTGACCCCACAGACCCCACTGACCCCACTGACCCCATTGCCCCCACTGACCCCACTGACCCCACAGATCTCATTGACCCCATTGACCCCAATGACCCCATTGACCCCACAGACCCCACAGACCCTACAGACCCCATTGACCCCACAGACCCCACTGACCCCACTGACCCCATTGCCCCCACTGACCCCACTGACCCCACTGACCCCACTGACCCCACAGATCTCATTGACCCCACTGACCCCACTGACCCCACAGACCCCACTGACCCCCACTGACCCCATTGCCCCCCACTGACCCCACTGACCCCACTGACCCCACTGACCCCATTGCCCCCACTGACCCCACTGACCCCACTGACCCCACTGACCCTACTGACCCCACAGACCCCATTGACCCCACAGACCCCCAATGCCCCCCCAATGACCCCATTGACCCCATTTACCCCACTGACCCCACAGCCCCCCAATGACCCCAGAGACCCACTGACCCCATTGACCCCAATGACCCCATTGACCCCACAGACCCCACAGACCCTACAGACCCCACAGACCCCATTGGCCCCATTGACCCCACAGATCCCATTGACCCTACTGACCCCACAGACCCCATTGACCCCACAGACCCCCAATGCCCCCAATGACTCCATTGACCCCATTTACCCCACTGACCCCACAGATCCTATTGACCCCACAGCCCCCAATGACCCCAGAGACCCCACTGACCCCATTGACCCCAATGACCCCATTGACCCCACAAACCCCACTGACCCCACTGACCCCATTGACCCCACAGACCCCATTGACCCCACAGACCCCACAGTTGCCCCACACTTTATTGCTGACATTGGGGTCACCGCGGCCATATTGGGGTTAGGGGGGTAACAATGGGGTCGGATATTGGGGTGGGGGTTCCCATATTAGGGTTGGATATTGGGGTGATCCTATTGGGGTGGGGGGGTCCGTTTTGGGGTCAGATATTAGAGTGGGGGGGGTCCTTATTGGGGTCGGATATTGGGGTGATCCTATTGGGGTGGGTGGGATCCCATATTGGGGTCTGGTATTGGGGTGGGGGTCCCATATTAGGGTCAGAAATTGGGGTGATCCCATTGGGGTGGGGGGGTCCGTATTGGGGTCAGATATTGGGGTGGGGGGGTCCTTATTGGGGTCGGATATTGGGGTGATCCTATTGGGGTGGGTGGGATCCCATATTGGGGTCTGGTATTGGGGTGGGGGTCGTATATTAGGGTCGGATATTGGGGTGATCCCATTGGGGTGGGGGGGTCCATATTGGGGTCGGATATTGGGGTGGGGGAGTCCTTATTGGGGGTCGGATATTGGGGTGATCCTATTGGGGTGGGGGGGGATCCCATATTGGGGTCTGGTATTGGGGTGGGGGTTCCCATATTAGGGTTGGATATTGGGGTGATCCTATTGGGGTGGGGGGGGATCCCATATTGGGGTCTGGTATTGGGGTGGGGGTCCCATATTAGGGTCGGATATTGGGGTGATCCCATTGGGGTGGGGGGTCAATATTGGGGTCAGATATTAGGGTGGGGGGGTCCTTATTGGGGTGGGATATTGGGGTGATCCCATTGGGGTCCCATTGGGGTTGAGGGGGTCCCATATTGGGGTCTGGTATTGGGGTGGGGGTCCCATATTGGGGTGATCCCATTGGGGTGGGGGGGGGTCCATATTGGGGTCAGATATTAGGGTGGGGGGGTCCTTATTGGGGTCGGATATTGGGGTGATCCTATTGGGGTGGGTGGGATCCCATATTGGGGTCTGGTATTGGGGTAGGGGTCCCATATTAGGGTCAGATATTGGGGTGATCCCATTGGGGTCCCATTGGGGTTGAGGGAGTCCCATATTGGGGTCTGGTATTGGGGTGGGGGGGGTCCCATATTGGGGTGATCCTATTGGGTTTGAGGAGTCCCATATTGGGGTCAGATATTGGGGTTGGATATTAGGGTGGGGGGGTTGGATATTGGGGTGATCTCATTGGGTTTGGGGGATCCCATATTGGGGTTTGATATTGGGGTGGGGGGATCCCATATTGGGGCGATCCCATTGGGGGTCTCATATTGGGATTGGGGGGTCCACATTGGGGTCTGATATTGGGGTCGGATATTGGGGTGGGGGGGGGTCCTTATTGGGGTCAGATATTGGGGTGATCCCATTGGGTTTGGGGATCCATATTGGGGTCTGATATTGGGGTGGGGGATCCCATATTGGGGTCAGATATTGGGGTGATCCCACTGGGGTCCCATTGGGGTTGAGGGAGTCCATATTGGGGTCTGGTATTGGGGTGGGGGTCCCATATTAAGGTCAGAAATTGGGGTGATCCCATTGGGGTGGGGGGGTCCATATTGGGGTCAGATATTGGGGTGGGGGGGGTCCTTATTGGGGTCGGATATTGGGGTGATCCTATTGGGGTGGGTGGGATCCCATATTGGGGTCTGGTATTGGGGTGGGGGTCGTATATTAGGGTCGGATATTGGGGTGATCCCACTGGGGTCCCATTGGGGTTGAGGGGGTCCCATATTGGGGTCTGGTATTGGGGTGGGGGGGGTCCCATATTGGGGTGATCCTACTGGGTTTGGGGAGTCCCATATTGGGTCCATATTGGGATCAGATATTGGGGTCCCATATTGGGGTGATCCCATTGGGTTTGGGGGATCCATATTGGGGTTTGATGTTGGGGTGGGGGGATCCCATACTGGGGCGATCCTATTGGGTTTGGGGGATCCCGTATTGGGGTGCCATATTGGGGTCTGATATTGGGGTGGGGGGATCCCATATTGGGGTCAGATATTGGGGTGGGGGGTCCATATTGGGGTCGGATATTGGGGTGATCCCATTGGGTTTGGGGGATCCATATTGGGGTTCCCATCTTGGGGTTAGATATTAGGGTGGGGGGGTCGGATATTGGGGTGATCCTATTGGGTTTGGGGGGATCCATATTGGGGTCAGATATTGGGGTTGGATATTAGGGTGGGGGGGTCCGATATTGGGATGATCCCATTGGGTTTGGGGATCCCATATTGGGGTCCCAAATTGGGGTCTGATATTGGGGTGGGGGTCCCTTATTGGGGTCAGATATTGGGGTGATCTCATTGGGTTTGGGGGATGCCATATTGGGGTCCCATATTGGGGTCTGATATTGGGGTGGGGGGTCCCATATTAGGGTGATCCCATTGGGTTTGGGGGATCCCATACTGGGGTCTGATATTGGGGTGGGGGGATCCCATATTGGGGTCAGATATTGGGGTGGGGGGTCCATATTGGGGTGATCCCATTGGGTTTGGGGGATCCCATACTGGGGTCTGATATTGGGGTGGGGGGATCCCATATTGGGGTCAGATATTGGGGTGGGGGGTCCCAAATTGGGGTTGGATATTGGGGTGATCCCATTGGGTTTGGGGTTCCCATATTGGGGTCCCATCTTGGGGTTGGATATTAGGGTGGGGGGGTCGGATATTGGGGTGATCCTATTGCTTTGGGGGATCCCATATTGGGATGATCCCATTGGGGTCTCATATTGGGGTGGGGGTCCCTTATTGGGGTCAGATATTGGGGTGATCTCATTGGGTTTGGGGGATCCCATATTGGGGTCCCATATTGGGATCAGATATTGGGGTGGGGGGTCCCATGTTGGGCTGATCCTATTGGGTTTGGGGGATCCCATATTGGGGTCAGATATTG
>CM059493.1:78619107-78665543 GCA_030408155.1 Lophura swinhoii
CAATTGACCCCACTGACCTCATTGACCCTATAGACCCCATCAGCCCCATAGAAACCACGGACCCCACTGACCCCCATTGACCCTATAGAACCCATTGACCCCATAGAGACTGCTGACCCCACTGATCCCATTGACCCCATTGGCCCCGCAGACCCCATCAGCCCCATAGAAACCACAGACCCATTGACCCCATAGACCCTATAGACATCACCAGCCCCACAGACCCCATTGACCCCATAGACCCTATAGAACCCATTGACCCCATAGAAACCATTGACCCCATTGACTCCACTGACCCTATAGACACCACCAGCCCCATTGACCCCATTGACCCCATTGACCCCATTGACCCTCATTGACCCTATAGACCCCATCAGCCCCATAGAAACCACGGACCCCACTGACCCCATTGACCCCATTGACCCCATTGACCTCATAGAGACCACTGACCCCACTGATCCCACTGACCCCATTGGCCCCACAGACCCCATCAGCCCCATAGAAACCACGGACCCCATAGACCCTATAGACACCACCAGCCCCACTGACCCCATTGACCCCATAGACCCTATAGAACCCATTGACCCCATAGAAACCATTGACCCCATTGACTCCACTGACCCTATAGACACCACCAGCCCATTGACTCCACTGACCCCATAGACCCACTGACCCTATAGAACCCCATTGACCCCACAGAGACCATTGACCCCACTGACCCCATTGACCCCATAGATCCTATAGACTCCATCAGCCCCATAGACCCCATTGACCCCATAAATCCTATAGAGACTATTGGCCCATTGACCCCATTGACCCCATAGAGCCCATTGACCCCATTGACTCCACTGACCCCATTGACCCCACTGATCCCACGGACTGCACTGACCCCATTGACCCTACTGACCCCACAGGCCTCGCTGACCCCACTGACCGCATTGTCCTCATTGACCCCATTGACCCCATTGACCCCACTGACCACATTGACCCCACAGACCCCATAGAGTCCTCTGACCCTACAGACCCCATTGATCCATTGACCCCATTGACCCCACTGACCCACAGCCCCCACAGACCCCACTGACCCCACAGACCCCACAGACCTCACTGACCCCACAGACCCCATTGACTCCAGTGACCCCATTGACCCCATTGGCCCCATAAGCCCCACAGACCCCATTGACCCTACTGACCCCATTGACCCCACAGACCCCATTGTCCCAATGATCCCACAGACCCCACTGACCCCACTGACCATATTGGTCCCATAGACCCCACAGTCCCCAGTGACCCCAATGACCCCACTGACCCCACAGTCCCCACATCCCCAATGACCCCACAGACCCCCCTGACACCACTGATCCCGTTGACCCCATTGACCCCATTGACCCCACTGACCCCACAGCCTCCACAGACCCCATTGACCCCCACTGACCCCATTGACTCCACTGACCCCATTGACCCCATTGACCCCACTGACCCACAAGTCCCATCAACCCCATAGATCCTATAGACCCCACTGACCCCACTGACCCCATTGACCCCACAGACCCCACTGACCCCACTGACCCCATAGAGTCCACTGACCCCACAGACCCCACTGATCCATTGACCCCACAGATCCACTGACCCCACAAACCCCGCAGACCCCACAGACCCCACTGACCCCACAAACCCCACAGACCCCATTGACCCCACAGTTCTCCCCTACAGCCCGGAAACCCCATAGCAGAGCCCATCCCCCACCCCCCAACCCCCACCCCATCCAATCCCAATCCCAAATCCCAAATCCCACCCCCTCCCCACCCCCACCCCCATCCCACCCCAATCCCAATCCCGTCCCCTCCCCTCTCCCGGCCCCACCTCCCTATAGGGCCGCCCCACCTCCCTATAGGGCCGCCCCACATCCCCTCCCCACGCGCTCCTCACCCCACAGCCGACTCCGCTCCTTACCCTACAGCCGACCCCAAATCTCACCCTACAGCCGACCCCACACCCATCCCTCCCCCCAGCCGACCCTCAACCCCACACCCGACCCATATCCCAAAGCTGACCCCCCCAGCTGATCCCCAACCCCCACACCCGACCCCATATCCCAAAGCCGACCCCCCATCCGGCCCCATACCCGATCCCGTATCCCATATCCAACCCTATATCCGACCCACAATCCCATATCCAACACCTCCACCCCATATCTGACCCCCCAACCCCAAAGCCCACCCCATATCCCATATCCGACCCCATATCCAACCCCGCCACCCCAAAGCAGACCCCATAACCCCCACATCCTACCCCATATCCCACCCCCCCCACCCCAAAGCCCACCCCATACCCCATATCCAACCCCATATCCGACCCCCCCACCCCAAAGCCCACCCCATATCCCATATCCCGACCGCATCCCTCCCCCCACCCCATATCCCACCCCCCCACCCAAACCCAACCCCATATCCCATATCCGATCCCATATCCTACATCCAACCCCATGCCCGACCCCCTCCACCTCATATCCGACCCCATATCCCATACCTGACCCCATACTCCATAGCCAACCCCATACCCCATACCTGACTCCATACCCCACACCTGACCCCATAACCGACCCCATACCCCACACCTGACCCCATACCTGACCCCATACCCCACATAGGACCCCATACCCCACATGTGACCCCATAACCGACCCCATACCCCACACCTGACCCCATAGCCAACCCCATACCCCATACCTGACCCCATTCCCCATAGCCAACCTCATACCCCATATCTGACTCCATACCCCACACCTGACCCCATACCTGACCCCACACCCCACACCTGACCCCATACCCGACCCCATACCCCATACCTGACCCCACACCCCACACCTGACCCCATACCCGACCCCATACCCCACATAGGACCCCATACCCCACACCCAACCCCATACCCGACCCCATACCCCACATAGGACCCCATACCCCACATAGGACCCCATACCCGACCCCATACCCCACACCTGACCCCATATCCGACCCCATACCCCACACCTGATCCCATACCTGACTCCATATCCCACACCTGACCCCATAACCGACCCCATACCCCACACCTGACCCCATACCCCATACCTGACCCCATACCCGACCCCACACCCCACACCTGACCCCATACCCCATTCCTGACCCCATAGCCGACCCCATATCCCATACTGACACCATACCCCACACCTGACCCCATACCCCACATAGGACCTCATACCCGACCCCATACCCCATACCCAACCCCATACCCCACACCTGACCCCATACCCCATATCCGACCCCATAGCCGACACCATACCCCATATCTGACCCCATACCCCATCCCTGACCCCATTCCCCATATCCGACCCCATAGCCGACACCATACCCCATAAAGGACCCCATACCCGACCCCATACGCCATACCCGACCCCATACCCCATAGCCGACCCCATACCCCACACCTGACCCCACACCCCACACCTGACCCCATACCCGACCCCATACCCCATACCTGACCCCATACCCCATACCCGACCCCATACCCCACACCTGACCCCATACCCGACCCCATACCCCATACCTGACCCCATACCCCACATAGGACCCCCATACCCCACACCTGACCCCATAGCCAACCCCATACCCTATACCTGACCCCATACCCCATAGCCGACCCCATACCCCACATAGGACCCAACACCCCACACCTGACCCCATACCCGACCCCATACCCCATACCTGACCCCATACCCCATAGCCGACCCCATACCCCATACCTAACCCCATACCCCACACAGGACCCCACACCCCACACGTGACCCCACACCCGCCCCCACCCCCCCCATCGGCCCCCCCAGCGCCCCCCCATGGCGCCCCGCAGCCGCCGTTACCGCCGGCACCCGAAGCCGCCCTACTCCTACCTGGCGCTCATCGCCCTGGTGCTGCGCTCCGCCCCCGGGCAGCGCCTGACGCTGGCTGAGGTAACGACCCCCCCGTAGGACCCCCCCCCAAAAAGGGGACCCCCCCATAATCCCCCCTCGTAGGATCACCCCATAGAAACCCCCCCACAGGACCCCTCCATAAAGGGGACCCCCCATAGGACTCCATAATAGGATGCCCTCCCATAGGACCCCCCCCAAAAAGGGACCCCCCCATAGGACCCCCCCGTAGGACCCCCCCCAAAAAAGAGACCTCCCCCCCCCATAACTCCCCCTGTAGGATCCCCCATAGAAACCCCCCCACAGGACCCCTCTAAAAAGGGGACCCCCTATAGGACCCCACCCATAGGACCCCATAATAGGATGCCCCCCCATAGGACCCCCCCCAAAAAGGGAACCCCCCATAGGACCCCCTCATAAGACCCCCCCCCCCAAAAAGGAGACCCCCCCATAACCCCCCCCATAGGACTCCCCATAGAAACCCCCCCACAGGACCCCTCCATAAAGGGGACCCCCCCATAGGACTCCATAATAGGATCCCCCCCCATAGGACCCCCCCAAAAAGGGAACCCCCCCATAGGACCCCCCCGTAGGACCCCCCATAGAAACCCCTCCACAGGACCCCTCCATAAAGGGGACCCCCTATAGGACTCCATAATAGGATGCCCTCCCATAGGACCCCCCCAAAAAGGGGACCCCCCCATAGGACCCCCCCGTAGGACCCCCCATAGAAACCCCCCCACAGGACCCCTCCATAAAGGGGAACCCCATAGGACTCCATAATAGGATGCCCTCCCATAGGACCCCCCCAAAAAGGGACCCCCCCATAGAACCCCCCCGTAGGACCCCCCCCAAAAAAGGAGACCCCCCCATAACCCCCCTCGTAGGACCCCCCATAGAAACCCCCCACAGGACCCCTCCATAAAGGGGACCCCCCATAGGACTCCATAATAGGATGCCCTCCCATAGGACCCCCCCCAAAAGGGACCCCCCCATAGAACCCCCCCCGTAGGACCCCCCCCAAAAAAGAGACCTCCCCCCCCCATAACTCCCCCTGTAGGATCCCCCATAGAAACCCCCCCACAGGACCCCTCTAAAAAAGGGACCCCCATAGGACCCCACCCATAGGACCCCATAATAGGATGCCCCCCCATAGGACCCCCCCCAAAAACGGACACCCCCCATAGAACCCCCCCCCCAAAAAGAGGACCCCTCCATAACCTCCCCATAGGACCCCATTACAGCACCCCACCCCATAAGACCCCATTACTTCCCCCACCCCATAGGACCCCCTTACAGGCCCCCACCCCATATGACCCCATAACTTCCCCCACCCCATATGATCCCATTCCTGCTCCCACCCCATAGAACCCCATTACAGCCCCACCCCGTACAGCCCCATTAGTGCTTCCACCCCATAGGACCCCATTACTGCTCTCACCCCATAAGACCCCCTTAATTCCCCCACCCCATAGAACCCCCATAGGACCCCATTCCTGCCCCCCACCCCATAGGACCCCATTACTTCCCCCACCCATACAACCCCATTACAGCCTCCCACCCCATAGGACCCCATAACTCCCCCCACCCCATAGGACCCCATACTTCCCCCACCCCATACAACCCCATTACAGCCTCCCACCCCATAGGACCCCATAACTCCCCCACCCCATAGGACCCCCATAAGACCCCATTACTTCCCCCACCCCATATGACCCCATTACTGCCCCCATCCCATATGACCCCATTACTTCCCCCACCCCATACGACCCCATTCCTGCCCCCCCACCCCATAGGACCCCATTACTTCCCCCACACCATAAAACCCCATTACTTCCCCCCACCCCATAGGACCCCATTACTTCCCCCCACCCATAGGACCCCATAACTCCCCCCACCCCATAGGACCCCATTACTTCCCCCACACCATAGGACCCCCTTAATTCCCCCCACCCCATAGAACCCCCATAAGACCCCTTTACAGCCTCCCACCCCATAGGACCCCATAACTTCCCCACCCCATAGAACCCCCATAGGACCCCATTACTTCCCCCACCCCATAGGACCCCATTACTTCCCCCACCCCATAGGACCCCATAACTCCCCCCACCCCATAGGACCCCATTACTTCCCCACCCCATAGGACCCCATAACTCCCCTCACCCCATAGGACCCCATAACTCCCCCACCCCATAGGACCCCATAAGACCCCATTACTTCCCCCACCCCATATGACCCCATTACTGCCCCCATCCCATATGACCCCATTACTCCCCCCACCCCATAAGACCCCATTACTGCTCCCACCCCATACGACCCCATTCCTGCCCCCCCACCCATAGGACCCCATTACTTCCCCCACACCATAAAAACCCCATTACAGCCCCCCACCCCATAGGACCCCATAACTCCCCCCACCCCATAGGACCCCATTACTTCCCCCACCCCATAGAACCCCCATAAGACCCCATTACTCCCCCCACCCCATAGGACCCCATAACTCCCCCCACCCCATAGGACCCCATTACTTCCCCACCCCATACAACCCCATAACTTCTCCCACCCCATAGGACCCCATTACTGCTCCCACCCCATAGGACCCCATAACTCCCCCCACCCCATAGGACCCCATTACTTCCCCCACCCCATAAGACCCCATTACAGCCTCCCACCCCATAGGACCCCATAACTCCCCCCACCCCATAGGACCCCATTACTTTCCCCACCCCATAGGACCCCATTACAGCCTCCCACCCCATAGGACCCCATAACTCCCCCCACCCCATAGGACCCCATTACTTTCCCCCACCCCATAGGACCCCATTACAGCCTCCCACCCCATAGGACCCCATAACTCCCCCCACCCATAGGACCCCATTACTTTCCCCACCCCATAAGACCCCATTACTGCTCCCTCCCCATACGACCCCATTCCTGCCCCCCCACCCCCATAGGACCCCATTACTTCCCCCACACCATAAAACCCCATTACAGCCCCCCACCCCATAGGACCCCATAACTCCCCCCACCCCATAGGACCCCATTACTTCCCCACCCCATAGAACCCCCATAAGACCCCATTACTACTCCCACCCCATAGGACCCATAACTCCCCCCACCCCATAGGACCCCATTACTGCCCCCACCCCATACAAGCCCATAACTTCTCCCACCCCATAGGACCCATAACTCCCCCCACCCCATAGGACCCCATTACTTCCCCCACCCCATAGGACCCCATTACTTCCCCCACCCCATAAGACCCCATTACAGCCTCCCACCCCATAGGACCCCATAACTCCCCCATCCCATAGGACCCCATTACTTCCCCCACCCCATAAGACCCCATTACAGCCTCCCACCCCATAGGACCCCATAACTCCCCCCACCCCATAGAGCCCCCTCCCCCCCCCCGGCCCCCATAGCGCTCCTATGGGGTGGGGGAGGGGCAGCGGCGCCGGCCGTCTGTCGGGTTGGAGCCCCGGGGGGGTGGGGGAGGGGCGGGATGGGGGCTGAGGGGAAATGGGGGAGGGGAGGGGGGAGGGGCGGCCCACGACCCCATAGAGTCCCTATGGAGGCCCTATAGGGTCCCCAGTGTCCCTGTAGTGTCCCTATGGAGTCCCCAATGGCCCCATAGAGTCCCCATAGAGTCTCTACGGTGTCCCCGATGTCCGCAATGTCCTACAGGGTCCCCAGTGTCCCTGTAGTGTCTCTATGGTGTCCCCAATGGCCCCATAAAGGGGGCCCTCCCTATGGAGGCCCTATAGAGTCCCCGGTGTCCCTATAGTGTCCTTATAGAGTCGCTGTGGTGTCCCTATGGAGTCCCTATAGAGTCCCTATAGAGTCCCTATGGAGTCCCTATGGAGTCCCCAGTGGCCCCATAGAGTCCCTATAGTGTCCCTATAGGGTCCCTATAGAGTCCCTATGGAGCCCCTATGGAGGCCCTATGGAGGCCCTATAGATCCCCAGTGTCCCTATAGTGTCCCTATAGAGTCGCTGTGGTGTCCCTATAGAGTCCCTATAAGGTTCCTATGGAGTCCCTAAGGAGTCCCTATGGAGTCCCTATGGAGGTCCCATAGAGTCCCTATGGAGTCCCTATGGAGGCCCTATAGAATCCCTGGTGTCCCTTTACTGTCCGTATAGAGTCACTGTGGTGTCCCTATAGAGTCCCTATAGAGGCCCTATGGAGGCCCTATGGAGGCCCTATAGAGTCCCCTGGCCCCATAGAGTCCCCATAGTGTCCCTATGGTGCCCCTATAGACTCCATATGGAGTCCCTATGCCCCCATAGAGTCCCTATGGAGGCCCCATAGAGTCCCATCGATCCCATTGCCCCACTGACCCCACTGATCCCATCGACTCCATCGATCCCATTGATCCCATTGACCCCATTAACCCCATTGACCCCGTTGACCCCATTGATCCCATTGATCCCCATTGATCCCATCGACGCCACTGATCCCATTGACCCCATTGACCCCATTGATCCCATTCAGATCACGCAGGCTGTGGGCCGGCTGTTACCATGGCAACCCCATTGACCCCACTGATCCCCATTGATCCCCATTGATCCCGTTGATCCATTGATCCCTATTGACCCAACTGATCCCATTGATCCCCATTGATCCCATTTATCCCCATTGATCCCATTTATCCCCATTGACCCCATTGATCCATTGATCCCCACTGACCCCATTGATCCCATTGCCCCCATTGATCTCATTGATCCCACTGACCCCAATGCCCCCATTGCCCCCACTGCCCCCATTGTACCCATTGCCCCCACTGACCCCATTGTCCCCGCTGACCCCACTGACCCCACTGACCCCATTGCCCCTCCTGACCCCATTGCCCCCATTGTCCCCACTGCCCCCATTGCCCCCACTGTCCCCAATGCCCCCATTGCCCCCAGTGCCCTCATTGCCCCCGTTGCCCCCATTGCCCCCACTGCCCCCAATGCCCCCATTGCCCCCATTGCCCCCACTGCCCCCATTGTACCCATTGCCCCCAATGACCCCATTGCCCCCATTGCCCCCCTTCCCCCCATTGCCCCCATTGCCCCCACTGCCCCCAATGCCCCCATTGCCCCCATTGCCCCCACTGCCCCCATTGCCCCCAATGCCCCCAATGCCCCCATTGTCCCCATTGTCCCCATTGCCCCCAATGCCCCCACTGCCCCCAATGCCCCCAATGCCCCCATTGCCCCCATTGCCCCCATTGCCCTCCTTGTCCCCATTGCCCCCAATGCCCCCAATGCCTCCAATGCCCCCATTGCCCCCACTGCCCCCATTGCCCCCAATGCCCCCAATGCCCCCAATGCCCCCATTGCCCCCATTGCCCCCACTGCCCCCATTGCTCCCATTGCCCCCAATGCCCCCATTGTCCCCATTGTCCCCATTGCCCCCAATGCCCCCACTGCCCCCAATGCCCCCAATGCCCCCATTGCCCCCATTGCCCCCATTGCCCTCCTTGTCCCCATTGCCCCCAATGCCCCCAATGCCTCCAATGCCCCCATTGCCCCCATTGCCCCCATTGCCCCCAATGCCCCCAATGCCCCCAATGCCCCCACTGCCCCCAATGCCCCCATTGCCCCCATTGCCCCCAATGACCCCATTGTCCCCATTGCCCCCACTGCCCCCATTGCCCCCATTGCCCCCACTGCCCTCCTTGTCCCCATTGCCCCCAATGCCCCCAATGCCTCCAATGCCCCCATTGCCCCCACTGCCCCCATTGCCCCCAATGCCCCCAATGCCCCCACTGCCCCCATTGCCCCCACTGCCCCCAATGACCCCATTGCCCCCATTGCCCCCATTGCCCCCATTGCCCCCATTGCCCCCATTGCCCCCGTTGCCCCCATTAACCCCAATGTCCCCATTGCCCCCATTGCCCCCATTGCCCCAAAAGCCCCCATTGCCCCCATTGCCCCCAATGCCCCTATTGTCCCCACTGCCCCCAATGCCCCCATTGCCCCCACTGCCCCCATTGCCCCCAGTGCCCCCATAGCCCCCATTGCCCCAATAGCCCCCCCCGCCCCCAGTGCCCCGCTGACCCCGCTGCCCTCAGATCACGCAGGCCGTGGGCCGCCTGTCGCCGCTGTTCTGCGGCCGCTACCAGGGCTGGAAGGATTCGATCCGCCACAACCTGTCGGCCAACGACTGCTTCTACAAGGTGTGCGGGGGGAGCGCACCTGTGGGGCCGCTATGGGGCTGGGCTTATAGGGCCGGGGATGGGCTTATAGGGCCGCTATAGGGACTGGGCTTATAGGGCCGCTATGGGGACTGGGCTTATAGGGCCGGGGTTGGGGTTATAGGGCCGCTATGGGGACTGGGGTTGTAGGGCCGGGGATGGGCTTATAGGGCTGCTATGGGGACTGAGCTTATAGGGCCGGGGATGGGGTTATAGGGCCACTATGGGGTTATAGGGCCGCTATAGGGACTGGGGTTGTAGGGCCGGGGATGGGCTTATAGGGCCGCTATAGGGACGGGGCTTATAGGGCCGCTATGGGGACTGGGCTTATAGGGCCGGGAATGGGCTTATAGGGCCACTATGGGGTTATAGGGCCAGGGATGGGGTTATAGGGCCACTGTGGGGACTGGGGTTGTAGGGCCGGGGATGGGCTTATAGGGCCGCTATAGGGACGGGGCTTATAGGGCCGCTATGGGGACTGGGCTTATAGGGCTGGGTATGGGCTTATAGGGCTGCTATGGGGACTGGGGTTATAGGGCCGGGGATGGAGTTATAGGGCCGCTATAGAGACGGGGCTTATAGGGCCGCTATGGGGACTGGGGTTATAGGGTCAGGTATGGGGTTATAGGGCCACTATGGGGACTGGGCTTATAGGGCTGGGTATGGGGTTATAGGGCCAGGTATGGGCTTATAGGGCCGCTATGGGGACTGGGGTTGTAGGGCCGGGGATGGGTTTATAGGGCCAGGTATGGGGTTATAGGGCCGGGTATGGGGTTATAGGGCCAGGTATGGGCTTATAGGGCCACTGTGGGGCTGGGCTTATAGGGCCGGGGATGGGCTTATAGGGCCAGGTATGGAGTTATAGGGCCAGGTATGGGGTTATAGGGCCGCTATGGGGACTGGGCTTATAGGGCTGGGTATGGGGTTATAGGGCCGCTATGGGGACTGGGGTTGTAGGGCCGGGGATGGGCTTATAGGGCCGCTATGGGGCTGGGCTTATAGGGCCGGGGATGGGCTTATAGGGCCAGGTATGGGGTTATAGGGCTGAGGATGAGCTTATAGGGCCAGGTATGGGGTTATAGGGCCGGGGATGGGGTTATAGGGCCAGGTATGGGCTTATAGGGCCGCTATGGGGACTGGGGTTGTAGGGCCGGGGATGGGCTTATAGGGCCGCTATGGGACAGGGGTTATAGGGCTGGGTATAGGGACTGGGGTTATAGGGCCCGGTATGGGGACAGGGGTTATAGGGTCGCTATGGGGACTGGGGTTATAGGGCCAGGTATGGGGTTATAGGGCTGCTATGGGGACTGGGCTTATAGGGCTGGGTATGGGCTTATAGGGCCGCTATAGGGACGGGGCTTATAGGGCCGCTATGGGGACTGGGGTTATAGGGCCGGGGATGGGCTTATAGGGCCGCTATTGGGACGGGGCTTATAGGGCTGCTATGGGGACTGGGGTTATAGGGCCAGGTATGGGCTTATAGGGCCAGGTATGGGCTTATAGGGCCGCTATGGGGCTGGGCTTATAGGGCCGGGGATGGGCTTATAGGGCCGCTATAGGACTGGGCTTATAGGTCCGGGTATGGGGTTATAGGGCCACTATGGGGACTGGGCTTATAGGGCCGGGGATGGGCTTATAGGGCCAGGTAACACGGCTATAGGGCCGCTATAGGACTGGGCTTATAGGGCCACTATAGGACTGGGGTTATAGGGCTGGGTATGGGGTTATAGCGCCGCTATGGGACTGGGGTTGTAGGGCTGGGGATGGGGTTATAGGGCCGCTATGGGACAGGGGTTGTAGGGCCGGGGATGGGCCTATAGGGCCGGGGATGGGCTTATAGGGCCGCTATAGGGCTGGGCTTATAGGGCCAGGGATGGGCTTATAGGGCCGCTATGGGGACTGGGCTTATAGGGCTGGGGATGGGCTTATAGGGCCAGGTATGGGGTTATAGGGCCGGGTATGGGGTTATAGGGCTGGGTATGGGGTTATAGGGCCGGGTATGGGCTTATAGGGCCGCTATGGGGCTGGGCTTATAGGGCCGGGGATGGGCTTATAGGGCCGCTATGGGGCTGGGCTTATAGGGCCGGGGATGGGCTTATAGGGCCGCTATGGGGCTGGGGTTGTAGGGCCGGGGATGGGCTTATAGGGCCACTATGGGGTTATAGGGCTGCTATGGGGACTGGGGTTGTAGGGCCGGGGATGGGCTTATAGGGCCGCTATAGGGACTAGGTTTATAGGGCCGGGGATGGGGTTATATGGCTGCTATGGGGACTGGGGTTATAGGGCCGGGGATGGGGTTATAGGGCCACTATGGAGACTGGGGTTATAGGGCCAGGTATGGGCTTATAGGGCCAGGTATGGGGTTATAGGGCCAGGTATGGGGTTATAGGGCCACTATGGGGACTGGGCTTATAGGGCTGGGGATGGGGTTATAGGGCCGCTATATGGACTGGGGTTATAGGGGCACTATAGGGACTGGGCTTATAGGGCTGCTATAGGGACGGGGCTTATAGGGTCAGTATGAGGTTATAGGGCCGCTATAGGGACAGGGGTTATAGGGCTGGGTATGGGGCAGGGGTTATAGGGCCAGGGGGTTATAGGCACAGGGGATTATAGGGACAGGGGTTTATAGGGACAGGGGGGTTATATGGACAAGGCGTGATAGGGCCAGGGGTTATAGGGCCAGGTAGTTATAGGGACACAGCTTATAGGAACAGAGGGTTATAGGGACAGGGGGTCACAGAGACAAGGGGGCTTATAGGGCCGGGGAACCCTATGGAGTCGGAGTGCTTATAGGGCCGGGGGCCGCTATGGGATGGGGGGGTTCCCCTATAGGGTTGCAGGGCACTTATGGGGTGGGGGGACTTATAGGGCCAGTGTGGGGGTCTCATATGTGGGGAACACATATGGGGGGGGGGGGCATATGGGGGAGGGCCCCATATGGGGGGGGTCTCATATGGGGGGGGTCTCATATGGGGGTGTGTCATATGGGGGGGTCTCATATGGGGGTGGTCCCAAATGGGGGGGGGGGGGTCTCATATGGGAGTGGTCCCATATGGGGGGGGTCCCATATTTGGGGGGGGGTCCCGTTTTAGATGTAGGGATTCCCGTATGGGGTGGGGTGGGGGTCTCAAGGTTGGTGTGGTCTCATATGGAACGGGGGGGGGGGAGGGGGGGTCAATATCGTGTCAATGTTTCCGGGGGGGGGGTCCCTACCAATTTACGACCCCCCCCCTCAATTTGCCCCCCCCCCCCCCCCCCCCCAGGTTCTGAAGGACCCCTCGAAGCCCTCATCCAAAGGCAACCTGTGGGCGGTGGACGTGGGCCGCATCCCCCCCTCGGCTCTGAGGCTGCAGAACACGGCGGTGGCGCGGGGGGGGGGCGGAACCTTCGCTCGAGACCTTCGACCTTTCCTCATGAAAGCCGGGGGGGGGCAGGGAGGGGGAGGAAGAAGCGGGGGGGACGATCAAAGCGACCCCCCCTCCCCAAATCCCCAGCCGGCTGCGTTAGCCAATGGGGAGAGGGCTGAGCCCGGGACCCCCCCTTTGGGGACCCCCGTTTTGGGGACCCCCGTTTTGGGGACCCTCCATTTGATGACCCCCCCTTTAGGGACCCCCACTTTGGGGACCCCCCCTTTAGAAACACCCCAATTGAAGACCCCCCAATTGGGGACCCCCACTTTAGAGACCCCCCCTTTAGGGACCCCCCTATTGAAGACCCCCCAATTGGGGACCCCCCCTTTAGGGACTCCCATTTTAGGGACCCCCCAGTTGGGGACCCCCCCTTTAGAGACCCCCCTATTGAAGACCCCCGCTTTAGAGACCCCCCAATTGGGGACCCCCCCTTTACAGACCCCCCTATTGAAGACCCCCCAATTGGGGACCCCCCCTTTAGGAACCCCCCAGTTGGGGACCCTCATCTTAGAGACCCCCCTATTGAAGACCCCCCATTTGGGGACCCCCCATTTGAGGACCCCCCCTTTAGAGACCCCCACTTTGGGGACCCCCCCTTTAGGGACCCCCCATTTGAAGACCCCCCCTTTAGGGAACCTCTCCACATCGGAGACCCCCATTTTGAGGACCCCCCCCCTCTTCAAGACCCCCACTTTGGGGACCCCCCTCTTAAACCCCCCCCAATCAGAGACCCCCGTTTTGGGGACCCCCTTATTGAACTCCCCCCGTTTGCCCCCCCCCCCATCAACGACCCCCCCTTTAGGGCCCCCTCCCCTCTTAAAGACCCCCCCTTTGGGGACCCCCCCCCCTCTTAGAGACCCCCACTTTAGAGACCCCCCTCTTAAACCCCCCCCCATCAGAGACCCCCATTTTGGGGACCCCCCCTTTGTTGCCCCCCCCTTTACTGAACCGCCCCCCCCTCTTCCAACCCCTCCCATCTCCCCCCCCCCCATTTTAAGCCCCCCCCCGATCTCCCCCCCCCCCCCCATTTTCCATCGCTTCCCTCCTCCGCCATTTCCCGGGGGGGTCCCCTAAAACCCCCCCCCCAAATTCTCTGCCCCCCCATCCTTGGACCCCCCCCCAATTTTGGGGGCAGCTCCCCACTTCCTACAGCCGCTCAGTCGCCCCCAATACCGTCGCCCCCCCCCCCGGGACCCCCCCTCAATTTACCCTGCTGCAATGGGGGCTGTTCCCCCCTCCCCCTTCCCCCCCCCCTCCCCAAATAATCCGGGCCCCCCCCAGAACCGAGGTAGAATTTGGGGGGGTCCCTTCCGTGCCCCCCCCCAATAAAAGCATCTTCGATGTGTGGCTCAGCCACCCTGGGGACACCGCGCCCCCCCCCGGGTGCAGATAAAAGGGGGGGGGGGACCCCAAAATGAGACCCCCCCCCAAATTGTCATAAAGATCCCATTGGAACCCCCCCCCCAAAAAATGAAGGACCCCAAAAGAACCCCCCCAAAACGAGACCCCCCCCCCCAAAATTGTCATAGGGATCCCAATGGGACCCCCCCCAAAATGAGACCCCCCCCAAAATTGTCATTGGGACCCCCCCAAAATCAGACCCAAGCCCAATTTGACATAGGGACCCCAATGGGACCCCCCCCAAAATGAGACCCCCCCCCCCAAATTGTCATCGGTATCCCAATGAGACCCCCCCTAAAATGAGACACCCCCCTCCCCCAAATTCTCATAGGGACCTCAATGGGACCCCCCCCAAAATGAGACCCCCCCCAAAATGAGAACCCCCCCCAAAATTGTCATAGGGACCCCAGTGGGACCCCCCCCAAAATGAGACCCCCCCCCAAAATGAGAACCCCCCCAAAATTGTCATAGGGACCCCAGTGGGACCCCCCCCAAAATGAGACCCCCCCCAAATTCTCATAGGGTCCCCAATGGCCCCCCCCCACAAAATGGTGAACCTCAATGGGACCCCCCCAAAATGAGACCCCCCCCCA
Organism: Lophura swinhoii; assembly: GCA_030408155.1. Taxonomy (NCBI): domain Eukaryota; kingdom Metazoa; phylum Chordata; class Aves; order Galliformes; family Phasianidae; genus Lophura; species Lophura swinhoii. Next base: position 78,634,643 of record CM059493.1, read on the forward strand.
ATTTGTCATAGGGACCCCAATGGGACCCCCCCCAAAATGAGACCCCCCCCAAAATTGTCATTGGGACCCCCCCAAAATCAGACCCAAGCCCAATTTGTCATAGGGACCCCAATGAGACCCCCCCCCAAAATGAGACCCCCCCCCCCAAATTGTCATCGGTATCCCAATGAGACCCCCCCTAAAATGAGACACCCTCCCCCCCCAAATTCTCATAGGGACCTCAATGGGACCCCCCCCAAAATGAGACCCCCCCCCAAATTCTCATAGGGATCCCAATGGGACCCCCCCCAAAATGAGACCCCCCCCCAAAATTGTCATAGGGACCCCCCCAAAATCAGACCCAAGCCCAATTTGACATAGGGACCCCAATGAGACCCCCCCCAAAATGAGACCCCCCCCCCAAATTGTCATCGGGATCCCAATGGGACCCCCCCCAAATGAGACCCCCCCCAAATTCTTATAGGGACCCCAATGGGATCCCCCAAAATGAGACCCCCCCCCCCAAAATTGTCATAGGGATCCCATTGGGACCCCCCCCAAACTGAGACCCCCCCCAATTTGTCATAGGGACCCCAATGGGACCCCCCCCAAATGAGACCCCTCCCCAAATTCTCATAGGGACCCCAATGGGATCCTCCAAAATGAGACCCCCCCCAAAATTGTCATAGGGATCCCATTGGGACCCCCCCCAAACTGAGACCCCCCCCAAATTGTCATAGGGACCCCAATGGGACCCCCCCAAAATGAGACCCCCTCCCAAAATGAGACCCCCCCCCAAAATGAGACCCCCCCCAATTTGTCATAGGGATCCCAATGGGACCACCCCAAAATGAGACCCCCCCAAAATGAGACCCCCCCCCCCAAAATGAGACCCCCCCCAAATTGTTATTGGGACCCCCCCAAAATGAGACCCCCCCCACCCAAATTCTCATAGTGACCCCAATGGGACCCCCCCCCAAAATGATGAACCTCAATAGGACCCCCCCAAAATGAGACCCCCCCCACCCAAATTCTTATAGGGACCCCAAAGGCCCCCCCCCACAAAATGATGAACCTCGATAGGAGCCCCCCAAAACGAGACCCCCCCCAAAATTGTCATAGGGACCCCAATGGGACCCCCCCAAAATGAGACCCCCCCCCTCAAATTGTCATCTAGATCCCAATGGGACCCCCCAAAACGAGACCCCCCCCAAATTGTCATAGGGACCCCAATGGGATCCCCCAAAATGAGCCCCCCCCCCCCCAAAATTGTCATTGGGACCCCAATGGGACCCCCCCCAAAATGAGACCCCCCCCCAAATTCTTATAGGGACCCCAATGGGACCCCCCCCAAAATGGGACAGACATGGGGTCACCCCAGTCTCAGACCCCAAATATGGACCTCCCCCCCCGTCCCAATATCAGACCCTAATAGCAGACCCCAATACAGACCCCCACCCCAATAGGATCACCCCAATATGGGACCCCCCCACCCCAATATCAGACCCCAATATGGGTCCCCAATATGGGAACCCCAAACCCAATAGGATCACCCCAATATGGGATCCCACCACCCCAATATCAGACCCCAATATGGGATCCCCCAAACCCAATGGGATCACCCCAATATGGGACCCCCCACCCCAATATCTGACCCCAATATGGGACCCCAATATGGGATCCCCCAAACCCAATGAGATCACCCCAATATCTGACCCCAATAAGGGACCCCCACCCCAATATCAGACCCCAATTTGGGACCCCAATATGGGATCCCCCAAACCCAATGGGATCACCCCAATATCCGACTCCCCCACCCTAATATCCAACCCCAAGATGGGACCCCAATATGGGATCCCCCAAACCCAATGGGACCCCAATGGGATCACCCCAATATGGGATCCCCCAAACCCAATAGGATCACCCCAATATCCGATCCCCCCACCCTAATATCCAACCCCAATATGGGACCCCAATACGGGATCCCCCAAACCCAATGGGATCACCCCAATATGGGACCCCCCCACCCCAATATCAAACCCCAATATGGGTCCCCAATATGGGAACCCCAAACCCAATAGGATCACCCCAATATCCGACCCCCCCACCCTAATATCTAACCCCAATATGGGAACCCCAATATGGATCCCCCAACCCCAATAGGATCACCCCAATATCCGACCCCAATATGGACCCCCCACTCCAATATCTGACCCCAATATGGGATCCCCCCACCCCAATATCAGACCCCAATATGGGACCCCAATATGGGAACCCCAAACCCAATAGGATCACCCCAATATCCGACCCCCCCACCCTAATATCCAACCCCAATATCTGACCCCAATATGGGATCCCCCCACCCCAATATCAGACCCCAATATGGGATCCCCCAAACCCAATGGGATCACCCCAATATGGGACCCCCCACCCCAATGTCTGACCCCAATATGGGACCCCAATATGGGATCCCCCAAACCCAATGAGATCACCCCAATATCTGACCCCAATAAGGGACCCCCACCCCAATATGAGACCCCAATGGGATCATCCCAATATGGGATCCCCCAAACCCAATAGGATCACCCCAACATGGGACCCCCCACCCCAATATCTGACCCCAATATGGGACCCCAATATGGGATCCCCCAAACCCAATGAGATCACCCCAATATCTGACCCCAATAAGGACCCCCCCACCCCAATATCAGACCCCAATATGGGATCCCCCAAACCCAATAGGATCACCCCAATATCGGACCCCCCCACCGTAATATCCAACCCCAATATCTGACCCCAATATGGGAACCCCAAACCCAATAGGATCACCCCAATATCCGACCCCCCCACCCTAATATCCAACCCCAAGATGGGAACCCCAATATGGATCCCCCAAACCCAATGGGATCACCCCAATATCCGACCCCAATATGGGACCCCCCACCCCAATATCTGACCCCAATATGGGATCCCCCCACCCCAATATCAGACCCCAATATGGGACCCCAATATGGGAACCCCAAACCCAATAGGATCACCCCAATATGGGATCCCCCAAATCCAATAGGATCACCCCAATATGGGATCCCCCAAACCCAATGGGATCACCCCAATATGGGACCCCCCCACCCCAATATCAGACCCCAGTATGGGATCCCCCAAACCCAATGGGATCACCCCAATATGGGATTCCCTCACCCCAATATCTGACCCCAATATGGGACCCCAATATGGGATCCCCAAACCCAATAGGATCACCCCAATATCGGACCCCCCCCCCAATATCCAACCCCAATATCTGACCCCAATATGGGAACCCCAAACCCAATAGGATCACCCCAATATCCGACCCCCCCACCCTAATATCTAACCCCAAGATGGGAACCCCAATATGGGATCCCCCAAACCCAATGGGATCACCCCAATATCGGACCCAATATGGACCCCCCACCCCAATATCTGACCCCAATATGGGATCCCCCCACCCAATATCAGACCCCAGTATGGGACCCCAATACGGGATCCCCCAAACCCAATAGGATCGCCCCAGTATGGGATCCCCCCACCCCAACATCAAACCCAATATGGATCCCCCAAACCCAATGGGATCACCCCAATATGGGACCCCAATATCTGATCCCAATATGGACCCAATATGGGACTCCCCAAACCCAATAGGATCACCCCAATATGGGACCCCCCCACCCCAATACCAGACCCCAATATGGGACCCCTAAACCCCAATGGGACCCCAGTGGGATCACCCCAATATCCGACCCTAATATACGACCCCCACCCAATACCAGACCCCAATATGGGATCCCACCCACCCCAATAGGATCACCCAATATCCGACCCCAATAAGGACCCCCCCACTCTAATATCTGACCCCAAAACGACCCCCCCACCCCAATAGGATCACCCCAATATCCAACCCTAATATGGGACCCCCACCCCAATACCAGACCCCAATATGGGATCCCACCCACCCTAATAGGATCACCCCAATATCCGACCCCAATAAGGACCCCCCCACCCCAATATCTGACCCCAATATGGACCCCCCCCACCCCAATGGGATCACCCCAATTTCTGACCCTAATATGGGACCCCCACCCCAATACCAGACCCCAATATGGGATCCCACCCACCCCAATAGGATCACCCCAATATCCAACCCTAATATGGGAACCCCCACCCCAATATCCGACCCCATTGTTACCCCCCTAACCCAATATGGCCGCGGTGACCCCAATGTCAGCAATAAAGTGTGGGGCAACTGTGGGGTCTGTGGGGTCAATGGGGTCTGTGGGGTCAGTGGGGTCAGTGGGGTCAATGGGGTCATTGGGGTCAATGGGGTCAGTGGGGTCTCTGGGGTCATTGGGGGGCTGTGGGGTCAATAGGATCTGTGGGGTCAGTGGGGTAAATGGGGTCAATGGGGTCATTGGGGGGCATTGGGGGTCTGTGGGGTCAATGGGGTCTGTGGGGTCAGTAGGGTCAATGGGATCTGTGGGGTCAATGGGCCAATGGGGTCTGTGGGGTCTGTAGGTCTGTGGGGTCTGTGGGGTCAATGGGGTCATTGGGGTCAATGGGGTCAGTGGGGTCTCTGGGGTCATTGGGGGCTGTGGGGTCAATAGGATCTGTGGGGTCAGTGGGGGTAAATGGGGTCAATGGGGTCATTGGGGGGCATTGGGGGTCTGTGGGGTCAATGGGGTCTGTGGGGTCAGTAGGGTCAGTGGGGTCAGTGGGGTCAGTGGGGTCAGTGGGGGCAATGGGGTCAGTGGGGTCAGTGGGGTCAGTGGGGTCAGTGGGGGCAATGGGGTCAGTGGGGTCAGTGGGGTCTGTGGGGTCAGTGGGGTCAGTGGGGTCAGTGGGGTCAATGAGATCTGTGGGGTCAGTGGGGTCAGTGGGGTCAGTGGGGTCAGTGGGGGCAATGGGGTCAGTGGGGTCAGTGGGGTCTGTGGGGTCAATGGGGTCTGTAGGGTCTGTGGGGTCTGTGGGGTCAATGGGGTCATTGGGGTCAATGGGGTCAATGAGATCTGTGGGGTCAGTGGGGTCAGTGGGGTCAGTGGGGGCAATGGGGTCAGTGGGGTCAGTGGGGTCTGTGGGGTCAGTGGGGTCAGTGGGGTCAGTGGGGTCAATGGGGTCATTAATGGGGTCAGTGGGGTCAATGGGGTCAGTGGGCTCATTGGGGGGCTGTGGGTTCAATGGGATCTCTGGGGTCAATGGGGTCAGTGGGGTCAGTGGGGTCAATGGGGTCACTAATGGGGTCAGTGGGGTCAATGGGGTCAGTGGGCTCATTGGAGGGCTGTGGGGTCAATGGGATCTCTGGGGTCAATGGGGTCAGTGGGGTCATTGGGGACAGTGGGGTCAATGGGGTCAGTGGGGTCTGTGGGGTCAGTGAGATCAATGGGGTCTGTGGGCTCATTGGGGGGCTGTGGGGTCAATGGGATCTGTGGCATCAGTGGGGTCAATGGGGTCAATGGGGTCAGTGGGGTCTGTGGGGTCAATGTGGTCTGTGGGGTCTGCGGGGTCTGTGGGGTCTGCGGGGTCATTGGGTACAGTGGGGTCAATGGGGTCAATGGGGTCATCGGTACCCGTCGGATTAATGGGGTCTTTGGGGCACTGGCATCAATGGGGTCTGTGGGTCGGTGGGGTCAGTGGGGTCATTGGGATCAGTGGGGTCATGGTGGTCAATGGGGTCTGTAAGATCAGTGGGGTCAATGGGTCACTATGGGTCAGTGGGTCAGTGGGGCCCAACGGTGTCTGCGGGGCGTGTGGGGACAGTAGGGTCAGTGGGGTCAGTGGGATCTATGGGGTCAGTGGGTCAGTGGGGTCTGTGGGATCTGCGGTATAACTTTGGTCAATGGGGTCAATGGATCAGGGAGGCTCTATGGGGTCAATGGGCTCTATAGGGTCTGTAGGGCTCTATGGGACTTTATGGGGCTCTATGGGGCTCTATGGGGTTCTATGGGATCAACGGGGGCTCTATGGGATCAATGGGGCTCTATGGGGTTCTATGGGATCAATGGGGCTCTATGGGGCTCTACGGGATCAATGGGGCTCTATGGGGCTCTATGGGGCTCTATGGGATCAATGGGGCTCTATGGGGCTCTACGGGATCAATGGGGTTCTATGGGCTCTATGGGGCTCTATGGGGGTTCTATGGGATCAATGGGGCTCTATGGGGCTCTACGGGATCAATGGGGTTCTATGGGCTCTATGGGGCTCTACGGGGTTCTATGGGATCAATGGGGCTCTATGGGGCTCTACGGGATCAATGGGGTTCTATGGGCTCTATGGGGCTCTATGGGATCAATGGGGCTCTGTGGGCTCTATGGGGCTCTACGGGCTCGATGGGATCAATGGGGCTCTATGGGGCTCGATGGGATCAATGGGGCTCTATGGAATCAATGGGGCTCTATGGGGCTCTATGGAATCAATGGGGCTCTATGGGATCTATGGGATCTATGGGATCAATGGGGCTCTATGGGGCTCTATGGAATCAATGGGGCTCTATGGAATCAATGGGGCTCTATGGGGCTCTATGGAATCAATGGGGCTCTATGGGATCTATGGGATCTATGGAATCAATGGGGCTCTATGGGGCTCTATGGAATCAATGGGGCTCTATGGGATCAATGGGGCTCTATGGAATCAATGGGGCTCTATGGGGCTCTATGGAATCAATGGGGCTCTATGGGATCAATGGGGCTCTATGGAATCAATGGGGCTCTATGGGGCTCTATGGGATCAATGGAGCTCTATGGGATCAATGGGGCTCTATGGGGCTCTATGGGGCTCTATGGGATCAGTGGGGCTCTATGGGATCAATGCGGTTCTACGGGGCTCTATGGGCTCTATGGGGCTCCATCCCTATATCCACCCCCCACCCCTGTGGGATATTATGGGATGTGGGGCATCGCGGGCTGCGGACGCACAGAAGACGCTGTGGGACATTCACATCTGCAGTGTTTATTATGGGATGTCGGGGGTCCGGCGGCGCACGCTCAGAGCAGTAGGGGGGATGTGGGGCACTGTAGGGGATGTGGGGCACTGTAGGGGATGTGGGGCACTGCATGGGATGTGGGGCACTGCATGGGGATGTGGGGCACTGCATGGGGATGTGGGGCACTGCATGGGATGTGGGGCAGCTCCATTGGGTTTGGGGTCCTTGTGGGGCTGCTATGAGGCAGCAGTGGGGTCACTATGGGGCCGTTATGGGGCCGTTATGGGGCTGCTATGGGGCGGCTATGGGGCGGCTATGGGGCGGCTGTGGGTCCATCAGGAGAACTCGCGGACGAAGGCGGTGTAAAAATCACAGATGGTCCGAACCATCCGCTGCAGGCGGTCCATGGGGGGCAGAATGGTCATCCTGAGGGGACGTATGGGGTCAGCGGGGTCAGCGGGGTCAGCGGGGGCTATGGGGGCAATGGGGGGCAATTGGGGCAATGGGAGCATTGGGGGCCATTGGGGCAATGGGGGCATTGGGATCATTGGGGGTAATGGGGTCATTGGGGACAATGAGGGCAATGGGGGCACTGGGGACAATGGGGTCAATGGGGGCATTGGGGGCATTGGGGTCAATGGGGGCAATGGAGGCATTGGGGTCAATAGGGGCAATGGGGGCAATGGGGGCATTGGGATCATTGCGGCATTGGGTCAATGGGGGCAATGGGGGCATTGGGGTGCATGGGGGCACTAGGGCAATTGGGGTCATTGGGGGCAATGAGGGCAATGGAGGAAATGGGGGCATTGGGGTCATTGGGGGCAATGGGGGCAATGGAGACAAAGGGGCCAATGGGGGCATTGGGGTCAATGGGATCATTGGGGGCAATGGGGCATTGGGGTCATTGGGGGCATTGGGACAATGAGGGCAATGGGGGCAATGGGGGCATTGAGATCAATGGGGGTAATGGGGGCGATGGAGGCACTGGGGTTGATGGGGCCATGGGGGTCAATGGGGCCATTGGGGTCAATGGGGGTAATGGGGCCATTGGGATCATTGGGGGCAATGGGGGCAACGGGGGCCAATGGGGGGAGTGGGGGTCATTGGGGGCAATGGGGGGAGTGGGGGCAATGGGTCAATGGGGGCATTGGGGACAATGGGGGCAATGGGGGCAATGGGGGCAATGGGGTCATTGGGGACAATGGGTTCAATGGGGACAATGGGGGCATTGGGGGCAATGGGGGCAATGGGGGCATTGGGGTCAGCAGGGGCAAAGGGTACAATGGGGGCAGTGGGGGCATTATGGGATATGTGGGATATGACAAGGCATTGGGGTCAATGGGCCAATGTCCCCAAGCAGCACAGTGACCCCAATGCCCCCATTACCCCATTATCCACCCCCACGTCCCCACTGACCCCACATCCCCCATTGCCCCCAATTCCCCACATTGCCCCCATATCCCTCCACGTCCCCATTGCCCCCAATGTCCCCACTGCCCCCATTGACCCCAATGACCACGTTGACCCCATTGCACCCACTGACCCCAATGCTCCCAATGACCCCAATTGACCCCGCTGCCCCCCAATGTCCCCGCTTCCCCCCATTTCCCCATTGCCCCCCTTCCCCCCGTTGCCCCCATTTCCCCATTGCCCCCCTTCCCCCCATTGCCCCCATTGACCCCATTGCCCCCACTGACCCCAATGCCCCCAATGCCCCCAATGCCCGATTGCCCCCCTTCTCCCCATTGCCCCCACTGACCCCATTGACCCCATTTTCCCCATTGCCCCATATCCCTCAATGTCCCCATTGTCCCCATTGCCCCCAATGCCCCCATTGCCCCCAATTATCCCCAATGTCCCCATTTCCCCCATATCCCTCAATGTCCTCATTCCCCCCCTTCCCCCCACATCCCCCATTGCCCCCAATGTCCCCATTGCCCCCAATGTCCCCAATGCCCCCACTGCCCCCATTGCCCCCAATGTCCCCATTGGCCCCAATGCCCCCATTGCCCCCACTGACCCCCATGACCCCAATGTTCTCATTGCCCCCATTATCCCCAATGTCCCCATTGACCCAATGTCCCCATTTTCCCCATATCCCTCAATGTCCCCATTCCCCCCCTTCCCCCCATTTCCCCCATTGTCCCCTATTGCCCCCCTTGCCCCCATTGCCCCCAATGTCCCCAATGCCCCCCTTCCCCCACTGAGCCCACTGCCCCCATTGCCCCCAATGTCCCCATTGCCCCCAATGTCCCCAATGCCCCCACTGCCCCCATTGCCCCCAATGTCCCCATTGGCCCCATTGCCCCCATTGCCCCCACTGACCCCCATGACCCCAATGCCCCGATTGCCCCCCTTCTCCCCATTGCCCCCACTGACCCCATTGACCCCATTTTCCCCATTGCCCCCATTATCCCCAATGTCCCCATTGCCCCCAATGTCCCCATTTCCCCCATATCCCTCAATGTCCCCATTGTCCCCACTGCCTCCAATGCCCCCATATCCCCCATTGTCCCCATTGACCCCAATGTCCCCATTGCTCCATTGCCCCCATTGCCCCCACTGACCCCCATTGACCCCAATGTCCCCATTGACCCCATTATCTCCAATGTCCCCATTGCCCCTAATGTCCTCATTTCCCCCATATCCCTCAATGCCCCTAATGCCCACATTGCCCCCCATTGACCCCAATGTCCCCATTGCCCCCATTCACCCCAATGTCCCCATTGCCCCCAATTCCCCACATTGCCCCCATATCCCCCCATGCCCCCATTGCCCCCACTGCCCCCCACTGCCCCCACTGCCCCCAATGTTCTCAATGCCCCCCTTCCCTCAATGCCCCCCATTCCTCCCATTCCCCCATTGCCCCCATTCACCCCACTGACCCCAATGCAACCATCGCCCCCATCGACCCCCATTGCCCCATTCACCCCATTGACCCCATTGCCCCCATTGACCCATTGACCCCAATGCAACCATTACCCCATTGACCCCATTCCCCCCATTGACCCCATTGCCCCATTGACCCCATTGCCCCATTGACCCCATTGCCCCATTATCCCCCATTGCCCCCAATGTCCTCAATGCCCCCCTTCCCCCCATTGCCCCCATTGCCCCCATTGCCCCCACTGACCCCCATTGATCCCAATGTCCCTATTGCCCCCATTGCCCTCCTTGCCCCCAATGCCCCCTTGCCCCCAATGCCCCCATTGCCCCATTGCCGCCACTGACCCCCATTGACCCCAATGTCCCCATTGACCTCAATGTCTCCATTTCCCCCATATCCCTCAATGTCCCCCTTCCCCCTCTTCCCCCCATTTCCCCCATTGCCCCTATTGCCCCCCATTGCCCCCATTGCCCCCATTATCCCCAATGTCCCCATTGCCCCCATATCCCTCAATGTCCTCATTCCCCCCCTTCCCCCCACATCCCCATTACCCCAATGTCCCCATTGCCCCATTGCCCCCCATTGTCCCCAATGTCCTCAATGCCCCCCTTCCCCCCATTGCCCCCACTGCCCCCATTGCCCCCAATGTCCCCATTGCCCCCAATGTCCCCAATGCCCCCACTGCCCCATTGCCCCCAATGTCCCCATTGCCCCAATGCCCCCATTGCTCCCACTGACCCCCATGACCCCAATGTGCTCATTGACCCCATTATCCCCAATGTCCCCATTGACCCTTCGTCCCCATTTCCCCCATATCTCTCAATGTCCCCATTCCCCCCATTGACCCCCATTGACCCCCATTTTCCCCCATTGCCCCCATTGTCCCCAATGTCCTCTATGCCCCCCTTCCCCCCAATGCCCCATTGCCCCATTGTCCCCATTGCCCCATCGCTCCCATTGTCCCCAATGTCCCCAATGCCCCCCTTCCCCCCACTGCCCCCAATGCCCCCATTATCCCCAATGTCCCATTGACCCCATTTCCCCCATTGTCCCCAATGCCCCCCTTCACCCCAATGTCCCCATTGTCCCCATTGACCCCATTGTCCCCAATGCCCCCATTGCCTCCATTGTCCCCATTGCCCCCACTGACCCCCATTCCCCCAACCCCCTTTGCCTCCATTCCCCCCATTGCCCCCAATGTCCCAATGTCCCCGTTGCTCCCACTGCTCCCAATCCCCCCCTTCCCCCCATTTCCCCCATTTCCCCCATTGCCCCCAATGTCCCCCTTCCCCCACTGCCCCCATTGCCCCCACCCCCCCCGAGGCCCCCAGTGCCCCACCGGAAGTGGAAGGTCCCCTCCTGCTGCCCAAATCCGCTCCCCGGCACCACGCAGATCCCGGTCTGCTCCAACAGTCGGTGGCAGAAAAAACTCATCGGCCTCCAAACCCAGCTCCTATGGGGCAGCCCACAGAAATCAGCTCTCACCCCACTGAAATCGGCTCCCGCCCCATAGAAATCGGCTTCCACCCCACAGAAATCGGCTCAAATCGGCTCTCACCCCATAGAAATTGGCTCAAATCGGCTTCCACCCCATAGAAATCGGCTCTCGCCCCATAGAAATCGGCTCCCGCCCCACAGAAATCGGCTCTCGCCCCATAGAAATCGGCTCACATCCCATAGAAATCGGCTCCCGCCCCACAGAAATTGGCTCCCACCCCATAGAAATCGGCTCTCACCCCATAGAAATCGGCTCTCGCCCCATAGAAATCGGCTCCCGCCCCACAGAAATCGGCTCTCGCCCCATAGAAATCAGCTCACATCCCATAGAAATCGGCTCCCGCCCCACAGAAATTGGCTCCCACCCCATAGAAATCGGCTCTCACCCCATAGAAATCGGCTCTCGCCCCATAGAAATCGGCTCTCGCCCCATAGAAATCGGCTCACATCCCATAGAAATCGGCTCCCGCCCCACAGAAATTGGCTCCCACCCCATAGAAATCGGCTCTCACCCCATAGAAATCGGCTCTCGCCCCATAGAAATCGGCTCCCACCATAGAAATCGGCTCTCGCCCCATAGAAATCGGCTCTCGCCCCATAGAACCCCACCCCATAGAACCCCATACATCCCATAGAACCCCACAGAACCCCATAAATCCCATAATAAACCCATAAATCCCATAATAACCCCATAGAACCCCATAAATCCCATAGAACCCCATAGAACCCCATACATTCCATAATAACCCCACACATCCCATAATAACCCCATAGAACCCCATAAAACCTCATAAATCCCATAATAACCCCATAGAACCCCATAAAACCCCATAAATCCCATACAACCCCATAGAACCCCATAAATCCCATAGAACCCCATAGAATCCCATAGAACCCCATAAATCCCATAATAACCCCATAGAACCCCATAGAGTCTCATAGAACCCCATAGAACCCCACACATCCCATAAAACCCCATAAATCCCATAATAGCCCCACACATCCCATAAAACCCCATAGAACCCCATAAATCCCATAGAATCCCATAGAACCCCATAGAACCCATGCATCCCATAATAACCCCACACATCCCATAATAACCCCATAGAACCCCACTGAACCCCATAAATCCCATAATAACCCCATAGAATCCCATAGAACCTCATAAATCCCATAGTAACCCCATAGAACCCCATACATTCCATAATAACCCCATATAATCCCATAGAACTCCACACATCCCATAATAACCCCATAGAACCCCATAGAACCCCATAAATCCCATAATAACCCCACAGAAGCCCAGAGAACCCCATAAATCCCATAATAACCCCATAGAATCCCATAGAACCCCATAAAACCCCATAAATCCCATAATAACCCCATAGAACCCCACACATCCCATAAAACCCCATAAATCCCATAATAACCCCATAGAACGCCATAAATCCCATAGAACCCCATAGAACTCCATACATCCCATAATAACCCCATAAAACCCCATAAATCCGATAAATCCCATAAATCCCATAGAACCCCATAGAATCCCATAGATCCCCATAAAACCCCATAAATCCCATAGAATCCCATAGAACCCCATAAATCCCATAGAACCCCATAGAACCCCATAAAACCCCATAAATCCCATAGAACCCCATAAAACCCCATAAATCCCATTGAACCCCATAGAACTCCATAAAACCCCATAAATCCCATAGAACCCCATAAAACCCCACACATCCCATAATAACCCCATACATCCCATAATAACCCCATAGAACCCCATAAAACCCCACACATCCCATAATAACCCCATAAAACCCCATAAATCCCATAGAACCCCATAGAACTCCATAAATCCCATAATAGCCCCATAGAACCCCACAGAACCCCATACATCCCACAGAACCCCATAGAACCCCATAGAACCCCATAAAACCCATAGAACCCCATAAATCCCATAATAACCCCATAGAACCCCATAGAATCCCATAGAACCCCATAGAACCCCACACATCCCATAACAGCCGCATAGAACCCCATAGAACCCCATAAATCCCACAGAACCCCATAAATCCCATAGAACCCCATAGAATCCCATAGAACCCCATAGAACCCCATACATCCCATAGTAACCCCATAGAACCCCATACATCCCATAAATCCCATAATAACCCATAAAACCCCATAAATCCCATAGAACCCCATAAATCCCATAATAGCCCCATAGAACCCCATAGAATCCCATAAACCCCATAAAACCGCATAAATCCCAGAGAACCCCATAAAACCCCATAAATCCCATAACGCCATTAAACCCCACGAATCCCATAATAACCCCATAGAACCCCATAAATCCCATAATAGCCCCATAGAACCCCATAAACCCCATAAATCCCATAATAACCCCATAGAACCCCATAAATCCCATAGAACCCCATAGAACCCCATAAACCCCATAAATCCCATAATAACCCCATAGAACCCCATAAATCCCATAGAACCCCATAGAACCCCATAAACCCCATAAATCCCATAATAACCCCATAGAACCCCATAAATCCCATAGAACCCCATAGAACCCCATAAATCCCATAATAGCCCCATAGAACCCCATAAATCCCATAGAACCCCATAGAACCCCATAGAACCCCATAAATCCCCATAAATCCCATAATAACCCCATATAACCCCATACATCCCATAATAACCCCACACATCCCATAATAACCCCATACAACCCCCCCCCCCCCCCCCCCTCCCCCCCCCCCCCGATACCTTCGCGGCTTTGATCGCCCGTTCCGGAATGCGCATGCGCGGGAAGGCGTACATGGCGCCTCTGATTGGCTGGCACTCGATGCCGGGCGTTCCGTTCAGCTCCCGCCACAGCAGCGCCGCCCGCTCCGACAGCGACTGCAGCACCGCGCTGCGCTCCTGCGGGTCACGTGGCGCGGAACGCCTCGTCCCATTGGCTACGCCCGCCCCATTCACCCCAATGGCGCCGTGGATCCCATAGGCTGCACTGACCCCACAGGCCCCATTGATCCCATTGGCCTTATTGACCCCATAGACCCCATTGATCCCAACGGACCCCATAGGCTGCACCAACCCCCCCATCCAGACCCCATTGATCCCATTGGCCTTATTGACCCCACAGACCCCATTGATCCCAATGGACCCCATAGGCTGCACCGACCCCATAGACCCCATTGACCCAGACCTTGACCCAATGGACCCCATAGGCTGCACCGACCCCACTGACCCCATTGATCCCATTGACCGACCTATTGACCCCACAGACCCCGTTGATCCCAATGGACCCCATAGGCTGCACCGACCCCACTGACCCCATTGATCCCATTGACCTTATTGACCCCAATGACCCCATAGATCCCATTGGCCTTATTGACCCCACAGACCCCACTGATCCTTGGCCTTATTGACCCCACAGACCCATTGATCCCATTGACCTTACTGACCCCACAGACCCCGTTGATCCAATGGACCCCATAGGCTGCAGTGACCCCACAGACCCATTGATCCCATTGACTTTATTGACCCCGTAGACCCTGTTGATCCCAATGCCGACCCAAGGCTGCACCGACCCCATACAACCCATAGATCCCCTTGACCTTATTGACCCCATAGATTACATATATCCCAATGGACCCCATAGGCTGCAACGACCCCATAGACGCCGTTGATCCCATTGACCTTATTGACCCCACAGACCCCATTGATCCCAATGGACTCCACAGGCTGCACCGACCCCATAGACCCCATCCCAACAGACCCCATAGGCGGCACTGACCCCACAGACCCCGTTGATCCCATTGACCCCACTGCCCCCAATGACCCCATTGCCCCCATTGCCCTCGCTGACCCCACAGACCTCACTGACCCCATTGACCCCACAGACCCCGCTGACCCCATTGCCCCCACTGCCCCCATTGACCCCATTGACCCCATTGCCCCCATTGATCCCATTACCCCCAATGCCCCCACACACCCCGCTGACCCCATTGCCCCCATTGACCCCAACGACCCCATTAACTCCAATGCCCCTATTACCCCCAATGACCCCAATGCCCCCATTGCCCCCAATGCCCCCACAGACCCGCTGACCCCACTGACCCCAATGCCCCCATTGCCCCCACTGCCCCCAATGCCCCCATTGCCCCCATTGCCCCAAATGACCCAATTGCCCCCAATGCCCCCATTGACCCCATTGCTCCCAATGCCCCCATTGATCCCATTGCCCCCAATGCCCCCACAGACCCCGCTGACCCCACTGACCCCAATGCCCCCACTGCCCCCATTGCCCCCAATGCCCCCATACCCCCCATTGACCCCATTGTCCCCAATGACCCCACTCCCCCCATTGTCCCCATTGACTCCAGTGCCCCCATTGCCCCCATTGCCCCCACTGCCCCCAATGCCCCCATTGTCCCCATTGCCCCTATTACCCCCATTGACCCTATTGCCCCCACTCCCCCAATGCCCCCGATGCCCCCATTGCCCCCATTGCCCCCAATGCCCCCACTGCCCCCAATGCCCCCATTACCCCCATTGCCCCCCGCTGCCCCCACAGCCCCCGTGACCCCGTTCCCACCTGCAGGTAGGTGCTGTAGGACGGCTCCCCGGGCTGCGGGGCGCAGAGGGCGGCGCTGAGCATCACCTGGCCCATGACGGGGGGGCACAGGCGCACGGCCGCCATCTTGTGCAGCTGCGCCAGCACCGCCGGCGCCACGTTCAGCACCTCCATGAACCCCGCGCGGAACCCGCACCTGGGGGGGGGGGGAAAGGGGGGCTGTGGGGGGCGGCGGGGTGTGGGGATAAATGGGGAGCTGTGGGGGGCTGTGGGGCTCTACGGGGTATGGGGATAAATAGGGGTCTATGGGGGTCTATGGGAGGCTATGGGGCTGTATGGGGGGCTATGGCGGGCTATGGGTGTCTATGGGGGGCTATGGGAGTCTATGGGGATAAATGGGGGTCTATGGGGCTCTATGGGGGTCGATGGGGGGCTATGGGGGTCTATGGGGGGCTATGGGGGGTTATGGGGCTCTATGGGGGTCTATGGGGTCTATGGGGGGCTATGGGGGGCTATGGGGGTCGATGGGGGGCTATGGGAGTCTATGGGAGTCTATGGGGATAAATGGGGGGCTATCACGGGCTATGGGGTTCTATGGGGGTTGAAGGGGGGCTATGGGGGTCTATGGGGTATAGGGATAAAAGGGAGTCTATGGGGGTCTATGGAGCTCTATGGGGGGCTATGGGAGTCTATGGGGATAAATGGGGGTTATGGGGCTCTATGCGGGTCGATGGGGGGCTATGGGGGTCTATGGGGGGCTATGGGGGGTTATGGGGCTCTATGGGGGTCTATGGGGTCTATGGGGGGCTATGGGGGGCTATGGGGGTCGATGGGGGGCTATGGGAGTCTATGGGAGTCTATGGGGATAAATGGGGGTCAATGGCACTCTGTGGGGGTCTATGGGGATAAATGGGGGGCTATCACGGGCTATGGGGTTCTATGGGGGTTGAAGGGGGGCTATGGGGGTCTATGGGGTATGGGGATAAAAGGGAGTCTATGGGGGTCTATGGAGCTCTATGGGGGGCTATGGGAGTCTATGGGGATAAATGGGGGTTATGGGGCTCTATGCGGGACGATGGGGGGCTATGGGGGTCTATGGGGGGCTATGGGGCTCTATGGGGGTCTAGAGGCTCTATGGGGGTCTATGGGGGTCTATGGGGGGCTATGGGGGGCTATGGGGGTCTATGGGGGGGCATGGGGGGCTATGGAGGGCTACGAGGGGCTATGGAGGGCTATGGGGGTCTATGGGGGGCTATAGGGGGCTACGGAGATAAATGGGGGGCTATGGGGGTCTATGGGGATAAATGGGGGTCTATGGGGCTCTATGGGGGTCGATGGGGGGCTATGGGGGGCTATGGGGATAAATGGGGGTCTATGGGGCTCTATGGGGATAAATGGGGGGCTATGGGAGGCTATGGGTTATATGCGGATAAATAGGAGTCTATGGGGGTCTATGGGGGTTTATGGGGCCCTATGGGGTCTATGGGGCTCTATGGGGGGGCTGTGGGGTCTATGGGGTCTATGGGGTTTTGGGGGGCTGTGGGGGTCTATGGAGTTATATGGGGATGGAGGATGTTGTATGGGGTTCTATGGGGGTCGATGGGGGGCTATGGGCGGCTATGGGGGGCTATGGGGGGCTATGGGCGGCTATGGGGGGCTATGGGGGGCTATGGGGGTCTATGGGGGGCTATGGGGTCTATGGGGGGCTATGGGGGGCTATGGGAGTCTATGGGAGTCTATGGGAGTCTATGGGGATAAATGGGGGGCTATCACGGGCTATGGGGTTCTATGGGGGTTGAAGGGGGGCTATGGGGGTCTATGGGGTATGGGGATAAAAGGGAGTCTATGGGGGTCTATGGAGCTCTATGGGGGGCTATGGGAGTCTATGGGGATAAATGGGGGTTATGGGGCTCTATGCGGGTCGATGGGGGGCTATGGGGGTCTATGGGGGGCTATGGGGGGTTATGGGGGTCTAGGGGCTCTATGGGGGTCTATGGGGGTCTATGGGGGGCTATGGGGGGCTATTGGGCTCTATGGGGCTCTATGGGGGTCTATGGGGGGCCATGGGGGGCTATGGAGGGCTACGAGGGGCTATGGAGGGCTATGGGGGTCTATGGGGGGCTATAGGGGGCTACGGAGATAAATGGGGGGCTATGGGGGTCTATGGAGGTCTATGGGGGGCTATGGGAGTCTATGGGGATAAATGGGGGTCTATGGGGCTCTATAGGGGTCGATGGGGGGCTATGGGGCTCTATGGGGGGCTATGGGGCTCTATGGGGGTCAATGGGGGGCTATGGGGCTCTATGGGGTCTATGGGGGTCTATGGGGGACTATGGGGGTCTATGGGGGTCTATGGGGGTCTATGGGGCTCTATGGGGTCAATGGGAGGCTATGGGGATAAATGGGGGGTCTATGGGGGGCTATGGGGTTCTATGGGGCTTTATGGGGGCCTATGCAGGTCTATGGGGGTCTATGGGGGGCTATGGGGGGCTATGGGGAGCCATGGGGGGCTATGGAGGGCTACGGGGGGCTATGGGGGGCCATGGGGGGCTATGGAGGGCTACGGGGGGCTATGGGTGACGATGGGTGTCTATGGGGGTCTATGGGGGTCTATGGGGGGCTATGGGAGTCTATGGGGATAAATGGGGGTCTATGGGGAGCTATGGGGGTCGATGGGGGGCTATGGGGGTCTATGGGGTGCTATGGGGGGCTATGGGGGGCTATGGGGCTCTATGGGGGTCAATGGGGGGCTGTGGGGGTCTGTGGGGGTCTGTGGGGGGCTATGGGGATAAATGGAGGGCTATGGGGGGCTAGGGGGTTCTATGGGGATCTATGGGGGGCTATGGGGGGCTATGGGGCTCTATGGGGGTCAATGGGGGGCTGTGGGGGTCTGTGGGGGTCTGTGGGGGGCTATGGGGATAAATGGAGGGCTATGGGGGGCTAGGGGGTTCTATGGGGCTCTATGGGGGGCTATGGGGATAAATGGGGGTCTATGGGGCTCTATGGTGGGCTGTGGGGGTCTATGGGGGGCTATGGGGGGCTATGGGGATAAATGGGGGTCTATGGGGGTCTATGGGGGTCTGTGGGGGTCTATGGGGGGCTATGGGGGGCTATGGGGATAAATGGGGGGCTGTGGGGGCCTATGGGGGTCTATGGGGGTGTATGGGGGGCTATGGGGGTCTATGGGGGGCTATGGGGATAAATGGGGGGCTATGGGGGTCTATGGGGGGCTATGGGGTTCAATGGGGGTCTATGGGGGGCTATGGGGGTCTATGGGGATCTATGGGGGCCTATGGGGGGCTATGGGGGGCTATGGGGATAAATGGGGGTCTGTGGGGGGCTATGGGGGGCTATGGGGTATGGGGATAAATGGGGCTCTATGGGGGTCTATGGGGATAAATGGGGGTCTATGGGGGTCTATGGGGGTCTATGGGGTTTTGGGGGGCTACGGGGGTCTATGAAGTGATATGGGGATGGAGAATGTTGTAAGGGGCTGTATGGGGTTCTATGGGGGTCTATGAGGGTGTATGGGGGTCGATGGGGGTCAATGGGTGTTGATGGAGGTCGATGGGGGGCTATGGGGCTGTATGGGGGGCTATGGGGGGCTATGGGGGGCTATGGTGCTGTATGGGGGGCTATGGGGGTCTATGGGGCTCTATGGGGGGCCATGGGGGGCTATGGGGGTCTATGGGGGTCAATGGGGCTCTATGGGGGTCGATGAGGGGCTATGGGGGGCTATGGGGGTCAATGGGGGGCTATGGGGCTCTATGGGGGGCTATGGGGGTCAATGGGGCTCTATGGGGGTCGATGAGGGGCTATGGGGGGCTATGGGGCTCTATGGGGGGCTATGGGGGTCAATGGGGGGCTATGGGGGGCTATGGAGGTCTATGGGGTTCAATGGTTGTCTATGGGGGGCTATAGGGGTCTATGGGGATAAATGGGGGCCTGTGGGGGGCCATGGGGGTCTATGGGGTATGGGATAAATGGGGGTCTATGGGGGGCTACGGGGATAAACGGGGATCTATAGGGGTCTATGGGGGTCTACGGGGGGTATGAGAGTCTATGGGGATAAATGAGAGTCTATGGGGGTCTATGGGGGGCTATGGGGGTCAATGGGGCTCTATGGGGGTCAATGGGGGGCTATGGGGGGCTATGGGGGTCTATGGGGCTCTATGGGGCTCTATGGGGGGCTATGGGGATAAATGGGGGGTCTATGGGGGGCTATGGGGTTCTATGGGGCTTTATGGGGGCCTATGGGGGTCTATGGGGGGCTATGGGGGTCAATGGGGCTCTATGGGGGTCTATGGGGGTCTATGGGGGTCTATGGGGCTCTATGGGGGTCTATGGGGCTCTATGGGGCTCTATGGGGGGCTATGGGGATAAATGGGAGGTCTGTGGGGGGCTATGGGGGGCTATGGGGTATGGGGATAAATGGGGCTCTATGGGGGTCTATGGGGATAAATGGGGGTCTATGGGGGTCTATGGGGGTCTATGGGGTTTTGGGGGGCTACGGGGGTCTATGAAGTGATATGGGGATGGAGAATGTTGTAAGGGGCTGTATGGGGTTCTATGGGGGTCTATGAGGGTGTATGGGGGTCGATGGGGGTCAATGGGTGTTGATGGAGGTCGATGGGGGGCTATGGGGGGCTATGGGGCTCTATGGGGGTCAATGGGGGGCTATGGGGCTCTATGGGGTCTATGGGGGTCTATGGGGGACTATGGGGGTCTATGGGGGTCTATGGGGGTCTATGGGGCTCTATGGGGTCAATGGGAGGCTATAGGGATAAATGGGGGGTCTATGGGGGGCTATGGGGTTCTATGGGGCTTTATGGGGGCCTATGCAGGTCTATGGGGGTCTATGGGGGGCTATGGGGGGCTATGGGGAGCCATGGGGGGCTATGGAGGGCTACGGGGGGCTATGGGGGGCCATGGGGGGCTATGGAGGGCTACGGGGGGCTATGGGTGACGATGGGTGTCTATGGGGGTCTATGGGGGTCTATGGGGGGCTATGGGAGTCTATGGGGATAAATGGGGGTCTATGGGGAGCTATGGGGGTCGATGGGGGGCTATGGGGGTCTATGGGGTGCTATGGGGGGCTATGGGGGGCTATGGGGCTCTATGGGGGTCAATGGGGGGCTGTGGGGGTCTGTGGGGGTCTGTGGGGGGCTATGGGGATAAATGGAGGGCTATGGGGGGCTAGGGGGTTCTATGGGGATCTATGGGGGGCTATGGGGGGCTATGGGGCTCTATGGGGGTCAATGGGGGGCTGTGGGGGTCTGTGGGGGTCTGTGGGGGGCTATGGGGATAAATGGAGGGCTATGGGGGGCTAGGGGGTTCTATGGGGCTCTATGGGGGGCTATGGGGATAAATGGGGGTCTATGGGGCTCTATGGTGGGCTGTGGGGGTCTATGGGGGGCTATGGGGGGCTATGGGGATAAATGGGGGTCTATGGGGGTCTATGGGGGTCTGTGGGGGTCTATGGGGGGCTATGGGGGGCTATGGGGATAAATGGGGGGCTGTGGGGGCCTATGGGGGTCTATGGGGGTGTATGGGGGGCTATGGGGGTCTATGGGGGGCTATGGGGATAAATGGGGGGCTATGGGGGTCTATGGGGGGCTATGGGGTTCAATGGGGGTCTATGGGGGGCTATGGGGGTCTATGGGGATCTATGGGGGCCTATGGGGGGCTATGGGGGGCTATGGGGATAAATGGGGGTCTGTGGGGGGCTATGGGGGGCTATGGGGTATGGGGATAAATGGGGCTCTATGGGGGTCTATGGGGATAAATGGGGGTCTATGGGGGTCTATGGGGGTCTATGGGGTTTTGGGGGGCTACGGGGGTCTATGAAGTGATATGGGGATGGAGAATGTTGTAAGGGGCTGTATGGGGTTCTATGGGGGTCTATGAGGGTGTATGGGGGTCGATGGGGGTCAATGGGTGTTGATGGAGGTCGATGGGGGGCTATGGGGGGCTATGGGGCTCTATGGGGGTCAATGGGGGGCTATGGGGCTCTATGGGGTCTATGGGGGTCTATGGGGGACTATGGGGGTCTATGGGGGTCTATGGGGGTCTATGGGGCTCTATGGGGTCAATGGGAGGCTATGGGGATAAATGGGGGGTCTATGGGGGGCTATGGGGTTCTATGGGGCTTTATGGGGGCCTATGCAGGTCTATGGGGGTCTATGGGGGGCTATGGGGGGCTATGGGGAGCCATGGGGGGCTATGGAGGGCTACGGGGGGCTATGGGGGGCCATGGGGGGCTATGGAGGGCTACGGGGGGCTATGGGTGACGATGGGTGTCTATGGGGGTCTATGGGGGTCTATGGGGGGCTATGGGAGTCTATGGGGATAAATGGGGGTCTATGGGGAGCTATGGGGGTCGATGGGGGGCTATGGGGGTCTATGGGGTGCTATGGGGGGCTATGGGGGGCTATGGGGCTCTATGGGGGTCAATGGGGGGCTGTGGGGGTCTGTGGGGGTCTGTGGGGGGCTATGGGGATAAATGGAGGGCTATGGGGGGCTAGGGGGTTCTATGGGGATCTATGGGGGGCTATGGGGGGCTATGGGGCTCTATGGGGGTCAATGGGGGGCTGTGGGGGTCTGTGGGGGTCTGTGGGGGGCTATGGGGATAAATGGAGGGCTATGGGGGGCTAGGGGGTTCTATGGGGCTCTATGGGGGGCTATGGGGATAAATGGGGGTCTATGGGGCTCTATGGTGGGCTGTGGGGGTCTATGGGGGGCTATGGGGGGCTATGGGGATAAATGGGGGTCTATGGGGGTCTATGGGGGTCTGTGGGGGTCTATGGGGGGCTATGGGGGGCTATGGGGATAAATGGGGGGCTGTGGGGGCCTATGGGGGTCTATGGGGGTGTATGGGGGGCTATGGGGGTCTATGGGGGGCTATGGGGATAAATGGGGGGCTATGGGGGTCTATGGGGGGCTATGGGGTTCAATGGGGGTCTATGGGGGGCTATGGGGGTCTATGGGGATCTATGGGGGCCTATGGGGGGCTATGGGGGGCTATGGGGATAAATGGGGGTCTGTGGGGGGCTATGGGGGGCTATGGGGTATGGGGATAAATGGGGCTCTATGGGGGTCTATGGGGATAAATGGGGGTCTATGGGGGTCTATGGGGGTCTATGGGGTTTTGGGGGGCTACGGGGGTCTATGAAGTGATATGGGGATGGAGAATGTTGTAAGGGGCTGTATGGGGTTCTATGGGGGTCTATGAGGGTGTATGGGGGTCGATGGGGGTCAATGGGTGTTGATGGAGGTCGATGGGGGGCTATGGGGCTGTATGGGGGGCTATGGGGGGCTATGGGGGGCTATGGTGCTGTATGGGGGGCTATGGGGGTCTATGGGGCTCTATGGGGGGCCATGGGGGGCTATGGGGGTCTATGGGGGTCAATGGGGCTCTATGGGGGTCGATGAGGGGCTATGGGGGGCTATGGGGGTCAATGGGGGGCTATGGGGCTCTATGGGGGGCTATGGGGGTCAATGGGGCTCTATGGGGGTCGATGAGGGGCTATGGGGGGCTATGGGGCTCTATGGGGGGCTATGGGGGTCAATGGGGGGCTATGGGGGGCTATGGAGGTCTATGGGGTTCAATGGTTGTCTATGGGGGGCTATAGGGGTCTATGGGGATAAATGGGGGCCTGTGGGGGGCCATGGGGGTCTATGGGGTATGGGATAAATGGGGGTCTATGGGGGGCTACGGGGATAAACGGGGATCTATAGGGGTCTATGGGGGTCTACGGGGGGTATGAGAGTCTATGGGGATAAATGAGAGTCTATGGGGGTCTATGGGGGGCTATGGGGGTCAATGGGGCTCTATGGGGGTCAATGGGGGGCTATGGGGGGCTATGGGGGTCTATGGGGCTCTATGGGGCTCTATGGGGGGCTATGGGGATAAATGGGGGGTCTATGGGGGGCTATGGGGTTCTATGGGGCTTTATGGGGGCCTATGGGGGTCTATGGGGGGCTATGGGGGTCAATGGGGCTCTATGGGGGTCTATGGGGGTCTATGGGGGTCTATGGGGCTCTATGGGGGTCTATGGGGCTCTATGGGGCTCTATGGGGGGCTATGGGGATAAATGGGAGGTCTATGGGGGTATATGGGTTGTATGGTTCTACGGGGGGCTGTGGGGCTCTATGGGGTAACAGGACGAGTTGTAGAGTCGGTAATAGGGTCACTTATAGGGTCGCTTATAGGGTCACTTATAGGGCCAGTAACAAGGTCAGTCACGGGACCACTTATAGGGCCTTAATAGGGTCACTTACAGGGTCGTTTCTAGGGCGTTAATAGGGTCGCTTACAGGGTCACTTCCAGGGTGGGTAATAGGGTCAGTGATAGGGTCAGTTATAGGGTCAGCGATAGGGTCAGTTATAGGGCGGGTAATAGGGTCAGTGATAGGGTCAGCTCTAGGGCCGGTAACGGGGTCAGTGACAGGGTCAGTGACAGGGTCAGTTATAGGGCCAGTAATAGGGTCAGTTATAGGGTCACTTCTAGGGCGGGTAATAGGGTTGGTGATAGAGTCACCTGTAGGACCTTAATAGGGTCGCTTCTAGGGCAGGTAATAGGATCAGTTACAGGGTCAATTATAGGGCCAGTGATGAGGTCAGTTATAGGGCCTCAATAGGATCAGTGATAGGGTCACTTATAGGGCCTTAATAGGATCAGTTATAGGATCATTTATAGAGCCGGTAATAGGGTTAGTTATAGAGTCACTTCTAAGGCCAGTAATAGGGCCAGTTATAGGGTCAGTTATAGGGTCAGTTATAGGGCCAGTAATGGGGTCAGTTATAGGGTCAGTTATAGGGCCTTAATAGGGTCAGTTATATGATCACTTCTAGGGTGGGTAATAGGATCATTTATAGGGCCAGTAACAGGGTCAGGTACAGGATCACTTCTAGGACCGGTAAGAGGAACAGTTATAGGGTCAGTTATAGGGCCAGTAATGGGGTCAGTTATAGGGTCAGTGATAGGGTCCGTTATACGGCCGGTAATGGGGTCAGTTATAGGGTCAGTAATAGGGTCAGTTATAGGGCCGGTAATGGGGTCAGTTATAGGGTCAGTAATAGGGTCAGTTATAGGGCCAGTAATGGGGTCAGTTATAGGGTCAGTGATAGGGTCCGTTATACGGCCGGTAATGGGGTCAGTTATAGGGCCAGTAATAGGGTCAGTTATAGGGCCGGTAATGGGGTCAGTTATAGGGTCAGTAATAGGGTCAGTTATAGGGCCAGTAATGGGGTCAGTTATAGGGCCTTAATAGGGTCACTTATAGGGTCGCTTCTAGGGCGGGTAATAAGAGTCAGTGATAGGGTCCGTTATAGGGCCGGTAATGGGGTCAGTTATAGGGTCACTTCTAGGACCGGTAATAGGGTCAGTGATAGGGTCAGTTCTAGGGCTGGTAATGGGGTCAGTTATAGGGTCAGTTATAGGGCCGGTAATGGGGTCAGTTATAGGGTCGCTTCTAGGGCGGGTAACAGGGTCAGTTATAGGGTCAGTGATAGGGCCAGTAATAGGGTCTGTTATAGGGTGAGTTATAGGGTCACTCATAGGGCAGGTAATAGGGTCAGTTATACGATCAGTTTTAGGGCGGGTAATAGGGTCAGTTATAGGGTCAGTTATAGGGCCGGTAATGGGGTCAGTTCTAGGGTCAGTTCTAGGGTCAGTTCTAGGGCCTTAATAGGGTCAGCGATAGGGTCAGTTCTAGGGCCTTAATAGGGTCAGTGATAGGGTCAGTTATAGGGCCGGTAATAGGCTCACTTCTAGGGTCAGTGATAGGGTCACTTGTAAGGCCTTAATAGGGTCAGTAATAGGGTCAGTTGTAGGGCCGGTAATGGGGTCAGTTCTAGGGTCAGTTGTAGGGCCGGTAATGGGGTCAGTGATAGGGTCAGTGATAGGGTCGGTTAGGGGGTCAGTGATAGGGTCAGTTGTAGGGCCGATAATGGGGTCAGTTATGGGGTCAGTGATAGGGTCAGTTGTAGGGCCGGTAATGGGGTCAGTTATGGGGTCAGTGATAGGGTCAGTTGTAGGGCCGGTAATGAGATCAGTGATAGGGTCAGTTATAGGGTCAGTTAGGGGGTCAGTTAGGGGGTCAGTTATAGGACTGGTAATGGGGTCAGTGATAGGATCAGTGATAGGATCAGTTATAGGGTCAGTTATGGGGTCAGTGATAGGGTCAGTTATGGGGTCAGTGATAGGGTCAGTTGTAGGGCCGGTAATGGGGTCAGTTATGGGGTCAGCGATAGGGTCAGTTGTAGGGCCGGTAATGAGGTCAGTGATAGGGTCAGTTATAGGGTCAGTTAGGGGGTCAGTTATGGGGTCTGTTATAGGACTGGTAATGGGGCCAGTGATAGGGTCAGTTATGGGGTCTGTTATAGGACTGGTAATGGGGTCAGCGATAGGGTCAGTTATAGGGCCGGTAATAGGGTCAGTTCTAGGGTCAGTTCTAGGGTCAGTTCTAGGGTCAGTTCTAGGGTCAGTTCTAGGGCCTTAATAGAGTCAGTTATAGGGTCACTTGTAGGGCCGGTAATAGGATCACTTATAAGGTCACTTCTGGGGCTGGTAATAGGCTCAGTTATAGGATCAGTTATAGGGCGGCTAATAGGCTCAGTTATAGGGCCGTTTATAGGGCCGGTAACGGGGTCAGTTGTAGGGTCAGTTGTAGGGTCGGTTGTAGGGTCAGTTATGGGGTACTTGTAGGGCACTCACTCCCCCAGGACGCCCTTGGAGATGGAGTGGAAGGAGGCCAGCTGCACCGCGCCGCTGTAGGGCGGCCCCAAATCCAGCAGCACCCGGCGGAACGCGTGGAACTGGGCGCCGTCGTACACGTTGTCCTGGTACACCTATAGGGGATTTATGGGGTCATTATGGGGTTTGTGGGGTTATGGGGTCACAGAGCCCCAGGTACACGTTGTCCTGGTACACCTATAGGGGATTTATGGGGTCATTATGGGGTTTGTGGGGTTATGGGGTCACAGAGCCCCAAGTACACGTTGTCCTGGTACACCTATAGGGGATTTATGGGGTCATTATGGGATTTGTGGGGTTATGGGGTCACAGAGCCCCAAGTACACGTTGTCCTGGTACACCTAGAGGGGGTTTGTGGGGTCATTATGGGATTTGTGGGGTTATGGGGTCACAGAGCCCATAACCCCACACGGTTACACGTTGTCCTGGTACACCTATAGGGGATTTATGGGGTCATTATGGGATTTGTGGGGTTATGGGGTCACAGAGCCCCAAGTACACGTTGTCCTGGTACACCTATAGGGGATTTATGGGGTCATTATGGGGTTTGTGGGGTTATGGGGTCACAGAGCCCCAAGTACACGTTGTCCTGGTACACCTATAGGGGATTTATGGGGTCATTATGGGGTTTGTGGGGTTATGGGGTCACAGAGCCCCAAGTACACGTTGTCCTGGTACACCTATAGGGGATTTATGGGGTCATTATGGGATTTGTGGGGTTATGGGGTCACAGAGCCCCAAGTACACGTTGTCCTGGTACACCTATAGGGGATTTATAGGGGATTTTATATGGGATTTGTGGGGTTATGGGGTCACAGAGCCCCAAGTACACGTTGTCCTGGTACACCTGGAGGGGATTTATAGGATTTATGGGGTTATATGGGATTTGTGGGGTTATGGGGTCACAGAGCCCCAAGTACACGTTGTCCTGGTACACCTATAGGGGATTTATGGGGTCATTATGGGATTTGTGGGGTTATGGGGTCACAGAGCCCCAAGTACACGTTGTCCTGGTACACCTATAGGGGATTTATGGGGTCATTATGGGGTTTGTGGGGTTATGGGGTCACAGAGCCCCAAGTACACGTTGTCCTGGTACACCTATAGGGGATTTATAGGGGATTTTATATGGGATTTGTGGGGTTATGGGGTCACAGAGCCCCAGGTACACGTTGTCCTGGTACACCTATAGGGGATTTATGGGGTCATTATGGGGTTTGTGGGGTTATGGGGTCACAGAGCCCCAAGTACACGTTGTCCTGGTACACCTATAGGGGATTTATGGGGTCATTATGGGATTTGTGGGGTTATGGGGTCACAGAGCCCCAAGTACACGTTGTCCTGGTACACCTAGAGGGGGTTTGTGGGGTCATTATGGGATTTGTGGGGTTATGGGGTCACAGAGCCCCAAGTACACGTTGTCCTGGTACACCTATAGGGGATTTATGGGGTCATTATGGGGTTTGTGGGGTTATGGGGTCACAGAGCCCCAAGTACACGTTGTCCTGGTACACCTATAGGGGATTTATGGGGTCATTATGGGGTTTGTGGGGTTATGGGGTCACAGAGCCCCAAGTACACGTTGTCCTGGTACACCTATAGGGGATTTATGGGGTCATTATGGGATTTGTGGGGTTATGGGGTCACAGAGCCCCAAGTACACGTTGTCCTGGTACACCTATAGGGGATTTATAGGGGATTTTATATGGGATTTGTGGGGTTATGGGGTCACAGAGCCCCAAGTACACGTTGTCCTGGTACACCTATAGGGGATTTATGGGGTCATTATGGGGTTTGTGGGGTTATGGGGTCACAGAGCCCCAAGTACACGTTGTCCTGGTACACCTATAGGGGATTTATGGGGTCATTATGGGGTTTGTGGGGTTATGGGGTCACAGAGCCCCAAGTACACGTTGTCCTGGTACACCTATAGGGGATTTGTAGGGGATTTGTGGGGTTATATGGGATTTGTGGGGTTATGGGGTCACAGAGCCCCAAGTACACGTTGTCCTGGTACACCTATAGGGGATTTATAGGGGATTTATAGGGGACTTGTGGGGTTATGGGGTCACAGAGCCCCAAGTACACGTTGTCCTGGTACACCTATAGGGGATTTATGGGGTCATTATGGGGTTTGTGGGGTTATGGGGTCACAGAGCCCCAAGTACACGTTGTCCTGGTACACCTATAGGGGATTTATAGGGGATTTGTGGGGTTATAGGGGATTTGTGGGGTTATGGGGTCACAGAGCCCCAGGTACACGTTGTCCTGGTACACCTGTATAGGGGATTTATGGGGTCATTATGGGGTTTGTGGGGTTATGGGGTCACAGAGCCCCGGCGGACACGTTGTCCTGGTACACCTGGATGGGATTTATGGGATTTATGGGGTTATATGGGATTTATGGGGTTACGGGGTTCTATGGGGTTATGCGGTCATTATGGGATTTATGGGGTCGTATGGGGTTCTATGGGGTTCTATGGGGTTATGGGGTTCTACGGGGTCCTATAGGGTTCTATGGGGTTTGGGGTTACGGGGTTCTATGAGGTTCTATGAAGTTCTATGGGGTTATGGGGTTATGGGGTTCTATGGGGTTATGGGGTCATAGAGCCCCGTCGTACACGTTGTCCTGGTACACCTGGAAGGGATTTTATATGGGATTTTATATGGGATTTATGAGGTTATGGTGTCAGCCCCGGTGTACACGTTGTCCTGGTACACCTGGGTGGGCTTACGGGGTTATTATGGGATTTATGGGGTTATATGGGACTTATGGGGTTATATAGGATTTGTGGGGTTATGGGGTCACAGAGCCCCGTCGTACACGTTGTCCTGGTACACCTGGGTGGGGTTCTATGGGGTTATTATGGGATTTATGGGGTCGTATGGGGTTCTATGGGTTCTATGGGGTTCTATGGGGTTCCATGAGTTTCTATGGGTTTGTATGGGTTCTATGGGGTTCTATGGGGTTATATGGGGCTCTATAGGGTCCTATGCGTTTCTATGGGGTTGTACGGGTTCTATGGGGTTGTATGGGGTCCTATGGAGTCCTATGGGGTTCCATGAGTTTCTATGGGTTTGTATGGGTTCTATGGGGTTCTATAGGGTTATATGGGGCTCTATAGGGTCCTATGCGTTTCTATGGGTTTGTATGGGTTCTATGGGGTTCTATGGGGTCCTATGCGTTTCTATGGGGTTGTATGGGTTCTATGGGGTTCTATGCGTTTCTATGGGGTTGTATGGGTTCTATGGGGTTGTATGGGATCCTATGAGTTTCCATGGGGTTCTATGGGGTCCTATGCGTTTCTATGGGGTTGTATGGGTTCTATGGGGTTGTATGGGGTCCTATGTGTTTCTATGGGGTTGTATGCGTTCTATGGGGTTCTATGGGTTCTATGGGGTCGTATGGATTTCTATGTGTTTCTATGGGGTTGAATGGGTTCTATGGGGTTCTATAGGTTTCTATGCGTTTATATGGAGTTGTATGGGTTCTATGGGGTTCTATGTGTTTCTATGGGATTCTATGGGGTTCCATGTGTTTCTATGGGGTTGTATGGGTTCTATGGGGTTGTATGGGTTTCTATGAGGTTGTATGGGATCCTATGCATTTCTATGGGGTTCTACAGGGTTCTATGGGTTCTATGGGTTCTATGGATTTCTATGCGTTTCTATGGAGTTGTATGGGTTCTATGGGGTTCTATGGGGTCTTATGCATTTCTATGGGGTTGAACGGGTTTTATGGTGTTGTATGGGTTTCTATGGGGTTCTATGTGTTTCTATGGGGTTCTATGGGGTTCCATGTGTTTCTATGGGGTTCTATGGGGTTCTATGGGGTTGTATGGGGTCCTATGCGTTTCTATGGGGTTCTACAGGGTTCTATGGGTTCTATGGGTTCCATGGGGTTCTATGGGGTCCTATGCGTTTCTATGGGGTTGTATGGGTTCTATGGGGTTGTATGGGGCCCTATGCGTTTCTATGGGGTTGTATGGGTTCTATGGGGTTCTATGGGTTTATATGCATTTCTATGGGGTTGTACGGGTTTCTATGGGGTTTGTATGGGTTCTATGGGGTTGTATGGGTTCTATAGGGTTGTATGGGTTCTATGGGGTCCTATGCATTTCTATGGGGTTGTATGGGTTCTATGGGGTTCTATAGGGTCCTATGCGTTTCTATGGGGTTGAATGGGTTCTATGGGGTTCTATGGGTTCTATGGCGTTCTATAGGGTTCTATGCATTTCTATG
>JASCYN010000035.1:745322-776161 GCA_030408155.1 Lophura swinhoii
ACCTGTTTTATCCCCCAAATAGGACATTTTCTTCCAGAAATGCCAGATTTCTCCCAAATATATCACATCTTCTCCAAGAAATACCAGGTTTCCCCCTTGAAATAGGACCTTTTCACCCAGAAATACCTGTTTTATCCCCCAAATAGGACATTTTCTTCCAGAAATGCCAGATTTCTCCCAAATATATCCCATCTTCTCCAAGAAATACCAGGTTTCCCCCTTGAAATAGGACCTTTTCACCCAGAAATACCTGTTTTATCCCCCAAATAGGACATTTTCTTCCAGAAATGCCAGATTTCTCCCAAATATATCACATCTTCTCCAAGAAATACCAGGTTTCCCCCTTGAAATAGGACCTTTTCACCCAGAAATACCTGTTTTATCCCCCAAATAGGACATTTTCTTCCAGAAATGCCAGATTTCTCCCAAATATATCCCATCTTCTCCAAGAAATACCAGGTTTCCCCCTTGAAATAGGACCTTTTCACCCAGAAATACCTGTTTGATCCCCCAAATAGGACATTTTCTTCCAGAAATGCCAGATTTCTCCCAAATATATCACATCTTCTCCAAGAAATACCAGGTTTCTCCCAAATATATCACATCTTCTCCAAGAAATACCAGGTTTCCCCCTTGAAATAGGACCTTTTCACCCAGAAATACCTGTTTTATCCCCCAAATAGGACATTTTCTTCCAGAAATGCCAGATTTCTCCCAAATATATCACATCTTCTCCAAGAAATACCAGGTTTCCCCCTTGAAATAGGACCTTTTCACCCACAAATACCTGTTTTATCCCCCAAATAGGACATTTTCTTCCAGAAATGCCAGATTTCTCCCAAATAGATCACATCTTCTCCAAGAAATACCAGGTTTCCCCCTTGAAATAGGACCTTTTCACCCAGAAATACCTGTTTTATCCCCCAAATAGGACATTTTCTTCCAGAAATGCCAGATTTCTCCCAAATATATCCCATCTTCTCCAAGAAATACCAGGTTTCCCCTTGAAATAGGACCTTTTCACCCAGAAATACCTGTTTTATCCCCCAAATAGGACATTTTCTTCCAGAAATGCCAGATTTCTCCCAAATATATCACATCTTCTCCAAGAAATACCAGGTTTCCCCCTTGAAATAGGACCTTTTCACCCAGAAATACCTGTTTTATCCCCCAAATAGGACATTTTCTTCCAGAAATGCCAGATTTCTCCCAAATATATCCCATCTTCTCCAAGACATACCAGGTTTCCCCCTTGAAATAGGACCTTTTCACCCAGAAATACCTGTTTTATCCCCCAAATAGGACATTTTCTTCCAGAAATGCCAGATTTCTCCCAAATATATCCCATCTTCTCCAAGAAATACCAGGTTTCTCCCAAATATATCACATCTTCTCCAAGAAATACCAGGTTTCCCCCTTGAAATAGGACCTTTTCACCCACAAATACCTGTTTTATCCCCCAAATAGGACATTTTCTTCCAGAAATGCCAGATTTCTCCCAAATATATCCCATCTTCTCCAAGAAATACCAGGTTTCCCCCTTGAAATAGGACCTTTTCACCCAGAAATACCTGTTTTATCCCCCAAATAGGACATTTTCTTCCAGAAATGCCAGATTTCTCCCAAATATATCCCATCTTCTCCAAGACATACCAGGTTTCCCCCTTGCAATAGGACCTTTTCACCCAGAAATACCTGTTTTATCCCCCAAATAGGACATTTTCTTCCAGAAATGCCAGATTTCTCCCAAATATATCACATCTTCTCCAAGACATACCAGGATTCCCCCTTGAAATAGGACCTTTTCACCCAGAAATACCTGTTTTATCCCCCAAATAGGACATTTTCTTCCAGAAATGCCAGATTTCTCCCAAATAGATCACATCTTCTCCAAGAAATACCAGGTTTCCCCCTTGAAATAGGACCTTTTCACCCAGAAATACCTGTTTTATCCCCAACATAGGACATTTTCTTCCAGAAATGCCAGATTTCTCCCAAATATATCACATCTTCTCCAAGAAATACCAGGTTTCCCCCTTGAAATAGGACCTTTTTACCCACAAATACCTGTTTGATCCCCCAAATAGGACATTTTCTTCCAGAAATGCCAGATTTCTCCCAAATATATCACATCTTCTCCAAGAAATACCAGGTTTCCCCCTTGAAATAGGACCTTTTCACCCAGAAATACCTGTTTTATCCCCCAAATAGGACATTTTCTTCCAGAAATGCCAGATTTCTCCCAAATATATCCCATCTTCTCCAAGAAATACCAGGTTTCCCCCTTGAAATAGGACCTTTTCACCCAGAAATACCTGTTTTATCCCCCAAATAGGACATTTTCTTCCAGAAATGCCAGATTTCTCCCAAATATATCACATCTTCTCCAAGAAATACCAGGTTTCCCCCTTGAAATAGGACCTTTTCACCCACAAATACCTGTTTTATCCCCCAAATAGGACATTTTCTTCCAGAAATGCCAGATTTCTCCCAAATAGATCACATCTTCTCCAAGAAATACCAGGTTTCCCCCTTGAAATAGGACCTTTTCACCCAGAAATACCTGTTTTATCCCCCAAATAGGACATTTTCTTCCAGAAATGCCAGATTTCTCCCAAATATATCCCATCTTCTCCAAGAAATACCAGGTTTCCCCCTTGAAATAGGACCTTTTCACCCAGAAATACCTGTTTTATCCCCCAAATAGGACATTTTCTTCCAGAAATGCCAGATTTCTCCCAAATATATCCCATCTTCTCCAAGAAATACCAGGTTTCCCCCTTGAAATAGGACCTTTTCACCCAGAAATACCTGTTTTATCCCCAAATAGGACATTTTCTTCCAGAAATGCCAGATTTCTCCCAAATATATCCCATCTTCTCCAAGAAATACCAGGTTTCCCCCTTGAAATAGGACCTTTTCACCCAGAAATACCTGTTTTATCCCCCAAATAGGACATTTTCTTCCAGAAATGCCAGATTTCTCCCAAATATATCACATCTTCTCCAAGAAATACCAGGTTTCCCCCTTGAAATAGGACCTTTTCACCCAGAAATACCTGTTTTATCCCCCAAATAGGACATTTTCTTCCAGAAATGCCAGATTTCTCCCAAATATATCACATCTTCTCCAAGAAATACCAGGTTTCCCCCTTGAAATAGGACCTTTTCACCCAGAAATACCTGTTTTATCCCCCAAATAGGACATTTTCTTCCAGAAATGCCAGATTTCTCCCAAATATATCCCATCTTCTCCAAGAAATACCAGGTTTCCCCCTTGAAATAGGACCTTTTCACCCAGAAATACCTGTTTTATCCCCCAAATAGGACATTTTCTTCCAGAAATGCCAGATTTCTCCCAAATATATCACATCTTCTCCAAGAAATACCAGGTTTCCCCCTTGAAATAGGACCTTTTCACCCAGAAATACCTGTTTTATCCCCCAAATAGGACATTTTCTTCCAGAAATGCCAGATTTCTCCCAAATATACCCCATCTTCTCCAAGAAATACCAGGTTTCCCCCTTGAAATAGGACCTTTTCACCCAGAAATACCTGTTTGATCCCCCAAATAGGACATTTTCTTCCAGAAATGCCAGATTTCTCCCAAATATATCACATCTTCTCCAAGAAATACCAGGTTTCTCCCAAATATATCACATCTTCTCCAAGAAATACCAGGTTTCCCCCTTGAAATAGGACCTTTTCACCCAGAAATACCTGTTTTATCCCCCAAATAGGACATTTTCTCCCAGAAATGCCAGATTTCTCCCAAATATATCACATCTTCTCCAAGAAATACCAGGTTTCCCCCTTGAAATAGGACCTTTTCACCCACAAATACCTGTTTTATCCCCCAAATAGGACATTTTCTTCCAGAAATGCCAGATTTCTCCCAAATAGATCACATCTTCTCCAAGAAATACCAGGTTTCCCCCTTGAAATAGGACCTTTTCACCCAGAAATACCTGTTTTATCCCCCAAATAGGACATTTTCTTCCAGAAATGCCAGATTTCTCCCAAATATATCCCATCTTCTCCAAGAAATACCAGGTTTCCCCCTTGAAATAGGACCTTTTCACCCAGAAATACCTGTTTTATCCCCCAAATAGGACATTTTCTTCCAGAAATGCCAGATTTCTCCCAAATATATCACATCTTCTCCAAGAAATACCAGGTTTCCCCCTTGAAATAGGACCTTTTCACCCAGAAATACCTGTTTTATCCCCCAAATAGGACATTTTCTTCCAGAAATGCCAGATTTCTCCCAAATATATCCCATCTTCTCCAAGACATACCAGGTTTCCCCCTTGAAATAGGACCTTTTCACCCAGAAATACCTGTTTTATCCCCCAAATAGGACATTTTCTTCCAGAAATGCCAGATTTCTCCCAAATATATCCCATCTTCTCCAAGAAATACCAGGTTTCTCCCAAATATATCACATCTTCTCCAAGAAATACCAGGTTTCCCCTTGAAATAGGACCTTTTCACCCACAAATACCTGTTTTATCCCCCAAATAGGACATTTTCTTCCAGAAATGCCAGATTTCTCCCAAATATATCCCATCTTCTCCAAGAAATACCAGGTTTCCCCCTTGAAATAGGACCTTTTCACCCAGAAATACCTGTTTTATCCCCCAAATAGGACATTTTCTTCCAGAAATGCCAGATTTCTCCCAAATATATCCCATCTTCTCCAAGACATACCAGGTTTCCCCCTTGCAATAGGACCTTTTCACCCAGAAATACCTGTTTTATCCCCCAAATAGGACATTTTCTTCCAGAAATGCCAGATTTCTCCCAAATATATCACATCTTCTCCAAGACATACCAGGATTCCCCCTTGAAATAGGACCTTTTCACCCAGAAATACCTGTTTTATCCCCCAAATAGGACATTTTCTTCCAGAAATGCCAGATTTCTCCCAAATAGATCACATCTTCTCCAAGAAATACCAGGTTTCCCCCTTGAAATAGGACCTTTTCACCCAGAAATACCTGTTTTATCCCCAACATAGGACATTTTCTTCCAGAAATGCCAGATTTCTCCCAAATATATCACATCTTCTCCAAGAAATACCAGGTTTCCCCCTTGAAATAGGACCTTTTTACCCACAAATACCTGTTTGATCCCCCAAATAGGACATTTTCTTCCAGAAATGCCAGATTTCTCCCAAATATATCACATCTTCTCCAAGAAATACCAGGTTTCCCCCTTGAAATAGGACCTTTTCACCCAGAAATACCTGTTTTATCCCCCAAATAGGACATTTTCTTCCAGAAATGCCAGATTTCTCCCAAATATATCCCATCTTCTCCAAGAAATACCAGGTTTCCCCCTTGAAATAGGACCTTTTCACCCAGAAATACCTGTTTGATCCCCCAAATAGGACATTTTCTTCCAGAAATGCCAGATTTCTCCCAAATATATCACATCTTCTCCAAGAAATACCAGGTTTCCCCCTTGAAATAGGACCTTTTCACCCAGAAATACCTGTTTTATCCCCCAAATAGGACATTTTCTTCCAGAAATGCCAGATTTCTCCCAAATATATCACATCTTCTCCAAGAAATACCAGGTTTCCCCCTTGAAATAGGACCTTTTCACCCAGAAATACCTGTTTTATCCCCCAAATAGGACATTTTCTTCCAGAAATGCCAGATTTCTCCCAAATATATCCCATCTTCTCCAAGAAATACCAGGTTTCCCCCTTGAAATAGGACCTTTTCACCCAGAAATACCTGTTTTATCCCCCAAATAGGACATTTTCTTCCAGAAATGCCAGATTTCTCCCAAATATATCACATCTTCTCCAAGAAATACCAGGTTTCCCCCTTGAAATAGGACCTTTTCACCCAGAAATACCTGTTTTATCCCCCAAATAGGACATTTTCTTCCAGAAATGCCAGATTTCTCCCAAATATATCACATCTTCTCCAAGAAATACCAGGTTTCTCCCAAATATATCACATCTTCTCCAAGAAATACCAGGTTTCCCCCTTGAAATAGGACCTTTTCACCCAGAAATACCTGTTTTATCCCCCAAATAGGACATTTTCTTCCAGAAATGCCAGATTTCTCCCAAATATATCACATCTTCTCCAAGAAATACCAGGTTTCCCCCTTGAAATAGGACCTTTTCACCCACAAATACCTGTTTTATCCCCAAATAGGACATTTTCTTCCAGAAATGCCAGATTTCTCCCAAATAGATCACATCTTCTCCAAGAAATACCAGGTTTCCCCCTTGAAATAGGACCTTTTCACCCAGAAATACCTGTTTTATCCCCCAAATAGGACATTTTCTTCCAGAAATGCCAGATTTCTCCCAAATATATCACATCTTCTCCAAGACATACCAGGTTTCCCCCTTGAAATAGGACCTTTTCACCCAGAAATACCTGTTTTATCCCCCAAATAGGACATTTTCTTCCAGAAATGCCAGATTTCTCCCAAATATATCCCATCTTCTCCAAGAAATACCAGGTTTCCCCCTTGAAATAGGACCTTTTCACCCAGAAATACCTGTTTTATCCCCCAAATAGGACATTTTCTTCCAGAAATGCCAGATTTCTCCCAAATATATCCCATCTTCTCCAAGAAATACCAGGTTTCCCCCTTGAAATAGGACCTTTTCACCCAGAAATACCTGTTTTATCCCCCAAATAGGACATTTTCTTCCAGAAATGCCAGATTTCTCCCAAATATATCACATCTTCTCCAAGAAATACCAGG
This sequence comes from Lophura swinhoii, assembly GCA_030408155.1. NCBI lineage: Eukaryota > Metazoa > Chordata > Aves > Galliformes > Phasianidae > Lophura > Lophura swinhoii. The sequence goes on from JASCYN010000035.1 coordinate 752,060, forward strand.
TTTCCCCCTTGAAATAGGACCTTTTCACCCAGAAATACCTGTTTTATCCCCCAAATAGGGCATTTTCTTCCAGAAATGCCAGATTTCTCCCAAATATATCACATCTTCTCCAAGAAATACCAGGTTTCCCCCTTGAAATAGGACCTTTTCACCCAGAAATACCTGTTTTATCCCCCAAATAGGACATTTTCTTCCAGAAATGCCAGATTTCTCCCAAATAGATCACATCTTCTCCAAGAAATACCAGGTTTCCCCCTTGAAATAGGACCTTTTCACCCAGAAATACCTGTTTTATCCCCCAAATAGGACATTTTCTTCCAGAAATGCCAGATTTCTCCCAAATATATCCCATCTTCTCCAAGAAATACCAGGTTTCCCCCTTGAAATAGGACCTTTTCACCCAGAAATACCTGTTTTATCCCCCAAATAGGACATTTTCTTCCAGAAATGCCAGATTTCTCCCAAATAGATCACATCTTCTCCAAGAAATACCAGGTTTCCCCCTTGAAATAGGACCTTTTCACCCAGAAATACCTGTTTTATCCCCCAAATAGGACATTTTCTTCCAGAAATGCCAGATTTCTCCCAAATAGATCACATCTTCTCCAAGAAATACCAGGTTTCCCCCTTGAAATAGGACCTTTTCACCCAGAAATACCTGTTTGATCCCCAAATAGGACATTTTCTTCCAGAAATGCCAGATTTCTCCCAAATATATCCCATCTTCTCCAAGAAATACCAGGTTTCCCCCTTGAAATAGGACCTTTTCACCCACAAATACCTGTTTTATCCCCCAAATAGGACATTTTCTTCCAGAAATGCCAGATTTCTCCCAAATATATCACATCTTCTCCAAGAAATACCAGGTTTCCCCCTTGAAATAGGACCTTTTCACCCACAAATACCTGTTTTGTCCCCCAAATAGGACATTTTCTTCCGGAAATGCCAGATTTCTCCCAAATAGATCACATCTTCTCCAAGAAATACCAGGTTTCCCCCTTGAAATAGGACCTTTTCACCCAGAAATACCTGTTTTATCCCCCAAATAGGACATTTTCTTCCAGAAATGCCAGATTTCTCCCAAATATATCACATCTTCTCCAAGAAATACCAGGTTTCCCCCTTGAAATAGGACCTTTTCACCCAGAAATACCTGTTTTATCCCCCAAATAGGACATTTTCTTCCAGAAATGCCAGATTTCTCCCAAATATATCACATCTTCTCCAAGAAATACCAGGTTTCCCCCTTGAAATAGGACCTTTTCACCCACAAATACCTGTTTTATCCCCCAAATAGGACATTTTCTTCCAGAAATGCCAGATTTCTCCCAAATATATCCCATCTTCTCCAAGAAATACCAGGTTTCCCCCTTGAAATAGGACCTTTTCACCCAGAAATACCTGTTTTATCCCCCAAATAGGACATTTTCTTCCAGAAATGCCAGATTTCTCCCAAATAGATCACATCTTCTCCAAGAAATACCAGGTTTCCCCCTTGAAATAGGACCTTTTCACCCAGAAATACCTGTTTTATCCCCCAAATAGGACATTTTCTTCCAGAAATGCCAGATTTCTCCCAAATATATCACATCTTCTCCAAGAAATACCAGGTTTCCCCCTTGAAATAGGACCTTTTCACCCAGAAATACCTGTTTGATCCCCAAATAGGACATTTTCTTCCAGAAATGCCAGATTTCTCCCAAATATATCCCATCTTCTCCAAGAAATACCAGGTTTCCCCCTTGAAATAGGACCTTTTCACCCACAAATACCTGTTTTATCCCCCAAATAGGACATTTTCTTCCAGAAATGCCAGATTTCTCCCAAATATATCACATCTTCTCCAAGAAATACCAGGTTTCCCCCTTGAAATAGGACCTTTTCACCCACAAATACCTGTTTTGTCCCCCAAATAGGACATTTTCTTCCGGAAATGCCAGATTTCTCCCAAATAGATCACATCTTCTCCAAGAAATACCAGGTTTCCCCCTTGAAATAGGACCTTTTCACCCAGAAATACCTATTTTATCCCCCAAATAGGACATTTTCTTCCAGAAATGCCAGATTTCTCCCAAATATATCACATCTTCTCCAAGAAATACCAGGATTCCCCCTTGAAATAGGACCTTTTCACCCAGAAATACCTGTTTTATCCCCAACATAGGACATTTTCTTCCAGAAATGCCAGATTTCTCCCAAATATATCCCATCTTCTCCAAGAAATACCAGGTTTCCCCCTTGAAATAGGACCTTTTCACCCACAAATACCTGTTTTATCCCCCAAATAGGACATTTTCTTCCAGAAATGCCAGATTTCTCCCAAATATATCACATCTTCTCCAAGAAATACCAGGTTTCCCCCTTGAAATAGGACCTTTTCACCCAGAAATACCTGTTTTATCCCCCAAATAGGACATTTTCTTCCAGAAATGCCAGATTTCTCCCAAATAGATCACATCTTCTCCAAGAAATACCAGGTTTCCCCCTTGAAATAGGACCTTTTCACCCAGAAATACCTGTTTTATCCCCCAAATAGGACATTTTCTTCCAGAAATGCCAGATTTCTCCCAAATAGATCACATCTTCTCCAAGACATACCAGGTTTCCCCCTTGAAATAGGACCTTTTCACCCAGAAATACCTGTTTTATCCCCAAATAGGACATTTTCTTCCAGAAATGCCAGATTTCTCCCAAATATATCACATCTTCTCCAAGAAATACCAGGTTTCCCCCTTGAAATAGGACCTTTTCACCCAGAAATACCTGTTTTATCCCCAAAATAGGACATTTTCTTCCAGAAATGCCAGATTTCTTCCAAATATATCACATCTCCAAGAAATACCAGGATTCCTGCTGAAATAGGACCTTTTCACCCAGAAATACCTGTTTTATCCCCCAAATAGGACATTTTCTTCCAGAAATGCCAGATTTCTCCCAAATATATCACATCTTCTCCAAGACATACCAGGTTTCCCCCTTGAAATAGGACCTTTTCACCCAGAAATACCTGTTTTATCCCCCAAATGGGACATTTTCTTCCAGAAATGCCAGATTTCTCCAAAATATATCACATCTTCTCCAAGAAATACCAGGTTTCCCCCTTGAAATAGGACCTTTTCACCCAGAAATACCTGTTTTATCCCCCAAATAGGACATTTTCTTCCAGAAATGCCAGATTTCTCCCAAATAGATCACATCTTCTCCAAGAAATACCAGGTTTCCCCCTTGAAATAGGACCTTTTCACCCAGAAATACCTGTTTTATCCCCCAAATAGGACATTTTCTTCCAGAAATGCCAGATTTCTCCCAAATATATCACATCTTCTCCAAGAAATACCAGGTTTCCCCCTTGAAATAGGACCTTTTCACCCAGAAATACCTGTTTGATCCCCAAATAGGACATTTTCTTCCAGAAATGCCACATTTCTCCCAAATATATCCCATCTTCTCCAAGAAATACCAGGTTTCCCCCTTGAAATAGGACCTTTTCACCCACAAATACCTGTTTTATCCCCCAAATAGGACATTTTCTTCCAGAAATGCCAGATTTCTCCCAAATATATCACATCTTCTCCAAGAAATACCAGGTTTCCCCCTTGAAATAGGACCTTTTCACCCAGAAATACCTGTTTTGTCCCCCAAATAGGACATTTTCTTCCGGAAATGCCACATTTCTCCCAAATAGATCACATCTTCTCCAAGAAATACCAGGTTTCCCCCTTGAAATAGGACCTTTTCACCCACAAATACCTATTTTATCCCCCAAATAGGACATTTTCTTCCAGAAATGCCAGATTTCTCCCAAATATATCCCATCTTCTCCAAGAAATACCAGGTTTCCCCCTTGAAATAGGACCTTTTCACCCAGAAATACCTGTTTTATCCCCCAAATAGGACTTTTTCTTCCAGAAATGCCAGATTTCTCCCAAATAGATCACATCTTCTCCAAGAAATACCAGGTTTCCCCCTTGAAATAGGACCTTTTCACCCAGAAATACCTGTTTTATCCCCCAAATAGGACATTTTCTTCCAGAAATGCCAGATTTCTCCCAAATAGATCACATCTTCTCCAAGACATACCAGGTTTCCCCCTTGAAATAGGACCTTTTCACCCAGAAATACCTGTTTTATCCCCAAATAGGACATTTTCTTCCAGAAATGCCAGATTTCTCCCAAATAGATCACATCTTCTCCAAGAAATACCAGGTTTCCCCCTTGAAATAGGACCTTTTCACCCAGAAATACCTGTTTTATCCCCAAAATAGGACATTTTCTTCCAGAAATGCCAGATTTCTTCCAAATATATCACATCTCCAAGAAATACCAGGATTCCTGCTGAAATAGGACCTTTTCACCCAGAAATACCTGTTTTATCCCCCAAATAGGACATTTTCTTCCAGAAATGCCAGATTTCTCCCAAATATATCACATCTTCTCCAAGACATACCAGGTTTCCCCCTTGAAATAGGACCTTTTCACCCAGAAATACCTGTTTGATCCCCCAAATAGGACATTTTCTTCCAGAAATGCCAGATTTCTCCCAAATATATCACATCTTCTCCAAGAAATACCAGGTTTCCCCCTTGAAATAGGACCTTTTCACCCAGAAATACCAGCCTTCTCCCCCCAAATGGGACATTTTCTTCCAGAAATGCCAGATTTCTTCCAAATATATCACATCTCCAAGAAACACCAGGTTTCCCCCTTGAAATAGGACCTTTTCACCCAGAAACACCTGTTTTATCCCCCAAATAGGACATTTTCTTCCAGAAATGCCAGATTTCTCCCAAATAGATCACATCTTCTCCAAGAAACACCAGGTTTCCCCCTTGAAATAGGACCTTTTCACCCAGAAATACCTGTTTTATCCCCCAAATAGGACATTTTCTTCCAGAAATGCCAGGTTTCTCCCAAATATATCACATCTTCTCCAAGAAATACCAGGTTTCCCCCTTGAAATAGGACCTTTTCACCCAGAAATACCTGTTTTATCCCCCAAATAGGACATTTTCTTCCAGAAATGCCAGATTTCTCCCAAATATATCACATCTTCTCCAAGAAATACCAGGTTTCCCCCTTGAAATAGGACCTTTTCACCCACAAATACCTGTTTTATCCCCCAAATAGGACATTTTCTTCCAGAAATGCCAGATTTCTCCCAAATATATCACATCTTCTCCAAGACATACCAGGTTTCCCCCTTGAAATAGGACCTTTTCACCCAGAAATACCTGTTTTATCCCCAACATAGGACATTTTCTTCCAGAAATGCCAGATTTCTCCCAAATAGATCACATCTTCTCCAAGAAATACCAGGATTCCTGCTGAAATAGGACCTTTTCACCCACAAATACCTGTTTTATCCCCCAAATAGGACATTTTCTTCCAGAAATGCCAGATTTCTCCCAAATAGATCACATCTTCTCCAGGAAATACCAGGTTTCCCCCTTGAAATAGGACCTTTTCACCCAGAAATACCTGTTTTATCCCCCAAATAGGACATTTTCTTCCAGAAATGCCAGATTTCTCCCAAATATATCACATCTTCTCCAAGAAATACCAGGTTTCCCCCTTGAAATAGGACCTTTTCACCCAGAAATACCTGTTTTATCCCCCAAATAGGACATTTTCTTCCAGAAATGCCAGATTTCTCCCAAATATATCCCATCTTCTCCAAGAAATACCAGGTTTCCCCCTTGAAATAGGACCTTTTCACCCAGAAATACCTGTTTTATCCCCCCCCCCCCAAATAGGACATTTTCTTCCAGAAATGCCAGATTTCTCCCAAATATATCACATCTTCTCCAAGAAATACCAGGTTTCCCCCTTGAAATAGGACCTTTTCACCCAGAAATACCTGTTTTATCCCCCAAATAGGACATTTTCTTCCAGAAATGCCAGATTTCTCCCAAATATATCCCATCTTCTCCAAGAAATACCAGGTTTCCCCCTTGAAATAGGACCTTTTCACCCAGAAATACCTGTTTTATCCCCAAAATAGGACATTTTCTTCCAGAAATGCCAGATTTCTCCCAAATATATCACATCTTCTCCAAGAAATACCAGGTTTCCCCCTTGCAATAGGACCTTTTCACCCAGAAATACCTGTTTGATCCCCCAAATAGGACATTTTCTTCCAGAAATGCCAGATTTCTCCCAAATATATCACATCTTCTCCAAGAAATACCAGGTTTCCCCCTTGAAATAGGACCTTTTCACCCACAAATACCTGTTTTATCCCCCAATTAGGACATTTTCTTCCAGAAATGCCAGATTTCTCCCAAATAGATCACATCTTCTCCAAGAAATACCAGGATTCCTGCTGAAATAGGACCTTTTCACCCAGAAATACCTGTTTTATCCCCAAATAGGACATCTTCTTCCAGAAATGCCAGATTTCTCCCAAATATATCCCATCTTCTCCAAGAAATACCAGGTTTCCCCCTTGAAATAGGACCTTTTCACCCAGAAATACCTGTTTGATCCCCCAAATAGGACATTTTCTTCCAGACATGCCAGATTTCTCCCAAATATATCCCATCTTCTCCAAGACATACCAGGTTTCCCCCTTGAAATAGGACCTTTTCACCCAGAAATACCTGTTTGATCCCCCAAATAGGACATTTTCTTCCAGAAATGCCAGATTTCTCCCAAATAGATCACATCTTCTCCAAGAAATACCAGGATTCCCCCTTGAAATAGGACCTTTTCACCCAGAAATACCTGTTTTATCCCCAAATAGGACATTTTCTTCCAGAAATGCCAGATTTCTCCCAAATATATCACATCTTCTCCAAGAAATACCAGGATTCCTCCTGAAATAGGACCTTTTTACCCACAAATACCTGTTTGATCCCCCAAATAGGACATTTTCTTCCAGAAATGCCAGATTTCTCCCAAATATATCACATCTTCTCCAAGAAATACCAGGTTTCCCCCTTGAAATAGGACCTTTTCACCCAGAAATACCTGTTTGATCCCCCAAATAGGACATTTTCTTCCAGAAATGCCAGATTTCTCCCAAATATATCACATCTTCTCCAAGACATACCAGGTTTCCCCCTTGAAATAGGACCTTTTCACCCACAAACACCTGTTTTATCCCCAAAATAGGACATTTTCTTCCAGAAATGCCAGATTTCTCCCAAATAGATCACATCTTCTCCAAGAAATACCAGGTTTCCCCCTTGAAATAGGACCTTTTCACCCAGAAACACCTGTTTTATCCCCAACATAGGACATTTTCTTCCAGAAATGCCAGATTTCTCCCAAATATATCACATCTTCTCCAAGACATACCAGGTTTCCCCCTTGAAATAGGACCTTTTCACCCAGAAATACCTGTTTGATCCCCCAAATAGGACATTTTCTTCCAGACATGCCAGATTTCTCCCAAATATATCCCATCTTCTCCAAGACATACCAGGTTTCCCCCTTGAAATAGGACCTTTTCACCCACAAATACCTGTTTTATCCCCCAAATAGGACATTTTCTTCCAGAAATGCCAGATTTCTCCCTAATAAATCACATCTTCTCCAAGAAATACCAGGTTTCCCCCTTGAAATAGGACCTTTTCACCCAGAAATACCTGTTTTATCCCCAGATAGGACATTTTCTTCCAGAAATGCCAGATTTCTCCCAAATATATCACATCTTCTCCAAGAAATACCAGGTTTCCCCCTTGAAATAGGACCTTTTCACCCAGAAATACCTGTTTTATCCCCCAAATAGGACATTTTCTTCCAGAAATGCCAGATTTCTCCCAAATATATCACATCTTCTCCAAGACATACCAGGTTTCCCCCTTGAAATAGGACCTTTTCACCCACAAATACCTGTTTTATCCCCCAAATAGGACATTTTCTTCCAGAAATGCCAGATTTCTCCCAAATATATCACATCTTCTCCAAGAAATAGCAGGTTTCCCCCTTGAAATAGGACCTTTTCACCCAGAAATACCTGTTTTATCCCCCAAATAGGACATTTTCTTCCAGAAATGCCAGATTTCTCCCAAATATATCACATCTTCTCCAAGAAATACCAGGTTTCCCCCTTGAAATAGGACCTTTTCACCCAGAAATACCTGTTTTATCCCCCAAATAGGATATTTTCTTCCAGAAATGCCAGATTTCTCCCAAATATATCACATCTTCTCCAAGAAATACCAGGTTTCCCCCTTGAAATAGGACCTTTTCACCCAGAAATACCTGTTTTATCCCCAACATAGGACATTTTCTTCCAGAAATGCCAGATTTCTCCCAAATAGATCACATCTTCTCCAAGACATACCAGGTTTCCCCCTTGAAATAGGACCTTTTCACCCAGAAATACCTGTTTTATCCCCCAAATAGGACATTTTCTTCCAGAAATGCCAGATTTCTCCCAAATAGATCACATCTTCTCCAAGAAATACCAGGTTTCCCCCTTGAAATAGGACCTTTTCACCCAGAAATACCTGTTTTATCCCCCAAATAGGACATTTTCTTCCAGAAATGCTAGATTTCTCCCAAATAAATCACATCTTCTCCAAGAAATACCAGGTTTCCCCCTTGAAATAGGACCTTTTCACCCAGAAATACCTGTTTGATCCCCCAAATAGGACATTTTCTTCCAGAAATGCCAGATTTCTCCCAAATATATCACATCTTCTCCAAGAAATACCAGGTTTCCCCCTTGAAATAGGACCTTTTCACCCAGAAATACCTGTTTTATCCCCCAAATAGGACATTTTCTTCCAGAAATGCCACATTTCTCCCAAATATATCACATCTTCTCCAAGAAATACCAGGTTTCCCCCTTGAAATAGGACCTTTTCTCCCACAAATACCAGCCTTCGCCCCCCAAATAGGACATTTTCTTCCAGAAATGCCAGATTTCTCCCAAATATATCCCATCTTCTCCAAGAAATACCAGGTTTCCCCCTTGAAATAGGACCTTTTCACCCAGAAATACCTGTTTTATCCCCCAAATAGGACATTTTCTTCCAGAAATGCCAGATTTCTCCCAAATAGATCCCATCTTCTCCAAGAAATACCAGGTTTCCCCCTTGAAATAGGAGCTTTTCACCCAGAAATTCCTGTTTTATCCCCCAAATAGGACATTTTCTTCCAGAAATGCCAGATTTCTCCCAAATAGATCACATCTTCTCCAAGAAATACCAGGTTTCCCCCTTGAAATAGGACCTTTTCACCCACAAATACCTGTTTTATCCCCCAAATAGGACATTTTCTTCCAGAAATGCCAGATTTCTCCCAAATATATCACATCTTCTCCAAGAAATACCAGGTTTCCCCCTTGAAATAGGACCTTTTCACCCAGAAATACCTGTTTTATCCCCCAAATAGGACATTTTCTTCCAGAAATGCCAGATTTCTCCCAAATATATCCCATCTTCTCCAAGAAATACCAGGTTTCCCCCTTGAAATAGGACCTTTTCACCCAGAAATACCTGTTTTATCCCCCCCCCCCCAAATAGGACATTTTCTTCCAGAAATGCCAGATTTCTCCCAAATATATCACATCTTCTCCAAGAAATACCAGGTTTCCCCCTTGAAATAGGACCTTTTCACCCAGAAATACCTGTTTTATCCCCCAAATAGGACATTTTCTTCCAGAAATGCCAGATTTCTCCCAAATATATCCCATCTTCTCCAAGAAATACCAGGTTTCCCCCTTGAAATAGGACCTTTTCACCCAGAAATACCTGTTTTATCCCCAAAATAGGACATTTTCTTCCAGAAATGCCAGATTTCTCCCAAATATATCACATCTTCTCCAAGAAATACCAGGTTTCCCCCTTGCAATAGGACCTTTTCACCCAGAAATACCTGTTTGATCCCCCAAATAGGACATTTTCTTCCAGAAATGCCAGATTTCTCCCAAATATATCACATCTTCTCCAAGAAATACCAGGTTTCCCCCTTGAAATAGGACCTTTTCACCCACAAATACCTGTTTTATCCCCCAATTAGGACATTTTCTTCCAGAAATGCCAGATTTCTCCCAAATAGATCACATCTTCTCCAAGAAATACCAGGATTCCTGCTGAAATAGGACCTTTTCACCCAGAAATACCTGTTTTATCCCCAAATAGGACATCTTCTTCCAGAAATGCCAGATTTCTCCCAAATATATCCCATCTTCTCCAAGAAATACCAGGTTTCCCCCTTGAAATAGGACCTTTTCACCCAGAAATACCTGTTTTATCCCCCAAATAGGACATTTTCTTCCAGACATGCCAGATTTCTCCCAAATATATCCCATCTTCTCCAAGACATACCAGGTTTCCCCCTTGAAATAGGACCTTTTCACCCAGAAATACCTGTTTGATCCCCCAAATAGGACATTTTCTTCCAGAAATGCCAGATTTCTCCCAAATAGATCACATCTTCTCCAAGAAATACCAGGATTCCCCCTTGAAATAGGACCTTTTCACCCAGAAATACCTGTTTTATCCCCAAATAGGACATTTTCTTCCAGAAATGCCAGATTTCTCCCAAATAGATCACATCTTCTCCAAGAAATACCAGGATTCCTCCTGAAATAGGACCTTTTTACCCACAAATACCTGTTTGATCCCCCAAATAGGACATTTTCTTCCAGAAATGCCAGATTTCTCCCAAATATATCACATCTTCTCCAAGAAATACCAGGTTTCCCCCTTGAAATAGGACCTTTTCACCCAGAAATACCTGTTTTATCCCCCAAATAGGACATTTTCTTCCAGAAATGCCAGATTTCTCCCAAATATATCACATCTTCTCCAAGACATACCAGGTTTCCCCCTTGAAATAGGACCTTTTCACCCACAAACACCTGTTTTATCCCCAAAATAGGACATTTTCTTCCAGAAATGCCAGATTTCTCCCAAATAGATCACATCTTCTCCAAGAAATACCAGGTTTCCCCCTTGAAATAGGACCTTTTCACCCAGAAACACCTGTTTTATCCCCAACATAGGACATTTTCTTCCAGAAATGCCAGATTTCTCCCAAATATATCACATCTTCTCCAAGACATACCAGGTTTCCCCCTTGAAATAGGACCTTTTCACCCAGAAATACCTGTTTGATCCCCCAAATAGGACATTTTCTTCCAGACATGCCAGATTTCTCCCAAATATATCCCATCTTCTCCAAGACATACCAGGTTTCCCCCTTGAAATAGGACCTTTTCACCCACAAATACCTGTTTTATCCCCCAAATAGGACATTTTCTTCCAGAAATGCCAGATTTCTCCCTAATAAATCACATCTTCTCCAAGAAATACCAGGTTTCCCCCTTGAAATAGGACCTTTTCACCCAGAAATACCTGTTTTATCCCCAGATAGGACATTTTCTTCCAGAAATGCCAGATTTCTCCCAAATATATCACATCTTCTCCAAGAAATACCAGGTTTCCCCCTTGAAATAGGACCTTTTCACCCAGAAATACCTGTTTTATCCCCCAAATAGGACATTTTCTTCCAGAAATGCCAGATTTCTCCCAAATATATCACATCTTCTCCAAGACATACCAGGTTTCCCCCTTGAAATAGGACCTTTTCACCCACAAATACCTGTTTGATCCCCCAAATAGGACATTTTCTTCCAGAAATGCCAGATTTCTCCCAAATATATCACATCTTCTCCAAGAAATACCAGGTTTCCCCCTTGAAATAGGACCTTTTCACCCAGAAATACCTGTTTTATCCCCCAAATAGGACATTTTCTTCCAGAAATGCCAGATTTCTCCCAAATATATCACATCTTCTCCAAGAAATACCAGGTTTCCCCCTTGAAATAGGACCTTTTCACCCAGAAATACCTGTTTTATCCCCCAAATAGGATATTTTCTTCCAGAAATGCCAGATTTCTCCCAAATATATCACATCTTCTCCAAGAAATACCAGGTTTCCCCCTTGAAATAGGACCTTTTCACCCAGAAATACCTGTTTTATCCCCAACATAGGACATTTTCTTCCAGAAATGCCAGATTTCTCCCAAATAGATCACATCTTCTCCAAGACATACCAGGTTTCCCCCTTGAAATAGGACCTTTTCACCCACAAATACCTGTTTTATCCCCCAAATAGGACATTTTCTTCCAGAAATGCCAGATTTCTCCCAAATATATCACATCTTCTCCAAGAAATACCAGGTTTCCCCCTTGAAATAGGACCTTTTCACCCAGAAATACCTGTTTTATCCCCCAAATAGGACATTTTCTTCCAGAAATGCCAGATTTCTCCCAAATATATCACATCTTCTCCAAGAAATACCAGGTTTCCCCCTTGAAATAGGACCTTTTCACCCAGAAATACCTGTTTTATCCCCCAAATAGGACATTTTCTTCCAGAAATGCCAGATTTCTCCCAAATAGATCCCATCTTCTCCAAGAAATACCAGGTTTCCCCCTTGAAATAGGACCTTTTCACCCAGAAATACCTGTTTTATCCCCCAAATAGGACATTTTCTTCCAGAAATGCCAGATTTCTCCCAAATAGATCACATCTTCTCCAAGAAATACCAGGTTTCCCCCTTGAAATAGGACCTTTTCACCCAGAAATACCTGTTTTATCCCCCAAATAGGACATTTTCTTCCAGAAATGCTAGATTTCTCCCAAATAAATCACATCTTCTCCAAGAAATACCAGGTTTCCCCCTTGAAATAGGACCTTTTCACCCAGAAATACCTGTTTGATCCCCCAAATAGGACATTTTCTTCCAGAAATGCCAGATTTCTCCCAAATATATCACATCTTCTCCAAGAAATACCAGGTTTCCCCCTTGAAATAGGACCTTTTCACCCAGAAATACCTGTTTTATCCCCCAAATAGGACATTTTCTTCCAGAAATGCCACATTTCTCCCAAATATATCACATCTTCTCCAAGAAATACCAGGTTTCCCCCTTGAAATAGGACCTTTTCACCCACAAATACCTGTTTTATCCCCCAAATGGGACATTTTCTTCCAGAAATGCCAGATTTCTTCCAAATATATAACATCTCCAAGAAATACCAGGTTTCCCCCTTGAAATAGGACCTTTTCACCCAGAAATACCTGTTTTATCCCCCAAATAGGACATTTTCTTCCAGAAATGCCAGATTTCTCCCAAATATATCCCATCTTCTCCAAGAAATACCAGGTTTCCCCCTTGAAATAGGAGCTTTTCACCCAGAAATTCCTGTTTTATCCCCCAAATAGGACATTTTCTTCCAGAAATGCCAGATTTCTCCCAAATAGATCACATCTTCTCCAAGAAATACCAGGTTTCCCCCTTGAAATAGGACCTTTTCACCCAGAAATACCTGTTTTATCCCCAACATAGGACATTTTCTTCCAGAAATGCCAGATTTCTCCCAAATAGATCACATCTTCTCCAAGACATACCAGGTTTCCCCCTTGAAATAGGACCTTTTCACCCAGAAATACCTGTTTTATCCCCCAAATAGGACATTTTCTTCCAGAAATGCCAGATTTCTCCCAAATATATCCCATCTTCTCCAAGAAATACCAGGTTTCCCCCTTGAAATAGGACCTTTTCACCCAGAAATACCTGTTTTATCCCCCAAATAGGACATTTTCTTCCAGAAATGCCAGATTTCTCCCAAATATATCACATCTTCTCCAAGAAATACCAGGTTTCCCCCTTGAAATAGGACCTTTTCTCCCACAAATACCAGCCTTCGCCCCCCAAATAGGACATTTTCTTCCAGAAATGCCAGATTTCTCCCAAATATATCCCATCTTCTCCAAGAAATACCAGGTTTCCCCCTTGAAATAGGACCTTTTCACCCAGAAATACCTGTTTTATCCCCCAAATAGGACATTTTCTTCCAGAAATGCCAGATTTCTCCCAAATAGATCACATCTTCTCCAAGAAATACCAGGTTTCCCCCTTGAAATAGGACCTTTTCACCCAGAAATACCTGTTTTATCCCCCAAATAGGACATTTTCTTCCAGAAATGCTAGATTTCTCCCAAATAAATCACATCTTCTCCAAGAAATACCAGGTTTCCCCCTTGAAATAGGACCTTTTCACCCAGAAATACCTGTTTGATCCCCCAAATAGGACATTTTCTTCCAGAAATGCCAGATTTCTCCCAAATATATCACATCTTCTCCAAGAAATACCAGGTTTCCCCCTTGAAATAGGACCTTTTCACCCAGAAATACCTGTTTTATCCCCCAAATAGGACATTTTCTTCCAGAAATGCCAGATTTCTCCCAAATATATCACATCTTCTCAGAGAAATACCAGGTTTCCCCCTTGAAATAGGACCTTTTCACCCAGAAATACCTGTTTGATCCCCCAAATAGGACATTTTCTTCCAGACATGCCAGATTTCTCCCAAATATATCCCATCTTCTCCAAGACATACCAGGTTTCCCCCTTGAAATAGGACCTTTTCACCCAGAAATACCTGTTTTATCCCCCAAATAGGACATTTTCTTCCAGAAATGCCAGATTTCTCCCTAATAAATCACATCTTCTCCAAGAAATACCAGGTTTCCCCCTTGAAATAGGACCTTTTCACCCAGAAATACCTGTTTTATCCCCAGATAGGACATTTTCTTCCAGAAATGCCAGATTTCTCCCAAATATATCACATCTTCTCCAAGAAATACCAGGTTTCCCCCTTGAAATAGGACCTTTTCACCCAGAAATACCTGTTTTATCCCCCAAATAGGACATTTTCTTCCAGAAATGCCAGATTTCTCCCAAATATATCACATCTTCTCCAAGACATACCAGGTTTCCCCCTTGAAATAGGACCTTTTCACCCACAAATACCTGTTTTATCCCCCAAATAGGACATTTTCTTCCAGAAATGCCAGATTTCTCCCAAATATATCACATCTTCTCCAAGAAATACCAGGTTTCCCCCTTGAAATAGGACCTTTTCACCCAGAAATACCTGTTTTATCCCCCAAATAGGACATTTTCTTCCAGAAATGCCAGATTTCTCCCAAATATATCACATCTTCTCCAAGAAATACCAGGTTTCCCCCTTGAAATAGGACCTTTTCACCCACAAATACCTGTTTTATCCCCCAAATAGGATATTTTCTTCCAGAAATGCCAGATTTCTCCCAAATATATCACATCTTCTCCAAGAAATACCAGGTTTCCCCCTTGAAATAGGACCTTTTCACCCAGAAATACCTGTTTTATCCCCAACATAGGACATTTTCTTCCAGAAATGCCAGATTTCTCCCAAATAGATCACATCTTCTCCAAGACATACCAGGTTTCCCCCTTGAAATAGGACCTTTTCACCCACAAATACCTGTTTTATCCCCCAAATAGGACATTTTCTTCCAGAAATGCCAGATTTCTCCCAAATATATCACATCTTCTCCAAGAAATACCAGGTTTCCCCCTTGAAATAGGACCTTTTCACCCAGAAATACCTGTTTTATCCCCCAAATAGGACATTTTCTTCCAGAAATGCCAGATTTCTCCCAAATATATCACATCTTCTCCAAGAAATACCAGGTTTCCCCCTTGAAATAGGACCTTTTCTCCCACAAATACCAGCCTTCGCCCCCCAAATAGGACATTTTCTTCCAGAAATGCCAGATTTCTCCCAAATATATCCCATCTTCTCCAAGAAATACCAGGTTTCCCCCTTGAAATAGGACCTTTTCACCCAGAAATACCTGTTTTATCCCCCAAATAGGACATTT
Source organism: Lophura swinhoii (assembly GCA_030408155.1). Classification (NCBI taxonomy): domain Eukaryota; kingdom Metazoa; phylum Chordata; class Aves; order Galliformes; family Phasianidae; genus Lophura; species Lophura swinhoii. Next base: position 767,736 of record JASCYN010000035.1, read on the forward strand.
TCTTCCAGAAATGCCAGATTTCTCCCAAATAGATCACATCTTCTCCAAGAAATACCAGGTTTCCCCCTTGAAATAGGACCTTTTCACCCAGAAATACCTGTTTTATCCCCCAAATAGGACATTTTCTTCCAGAAATGCTAGATTTCTCCCAAATAAATCACATCTTCTCCAAGAAATACCAGGTTTCCCCCTTGAAATAGGACCTTTTCACCCAGAAATACCTGTTTGATCCCCCAAATAGGACATTTTCTTCCAGAAATGCCAGATTTCTCCCAAATATATCACATCTTCTCCAAGAAATACCAGGTTTCCCCCTTGAAATAGGACCTTTTCACCCAGAAATACCTGTTTTATCCCCCAAATAGGACATTTTCTTCCAGAAATGCCACATTTCTCCCAAATATATCACATCTTCTCCAAGAAATACCAGGTTTCCCCCTTGAAATAGGACCTTTTCACCCACAAATACCTGTTTTATCCCCCAAATGGGACATTTTCTTCCAGAAATGCCAGATTTCTCCCAAATAGATCCCATCTCCAAGAAATACCAGGTTTCCCCCTTGAAATAGGACCTTTTCACCCAGAAATACCTGTTTTATCCCCCAAATAGGACATTTTCTTCCAGAAATGCCAGATTTCTCCCAAATATATCCCATCTTCTCCAAGAAATACCAGGTTTCCCCCTTGAAATAGGAGCTTTTCACCCAGAAATTCCTGTTTTATCCCCCAAATAGGACATTTTCTTCCAGAAATGCCAGATTTCTCCCAAATATATCACATCTTCTCAGAGAAATACCAGGTTTCCCCCTTGAAATAGGACCTTTTCACCCAGAAATACCTGTTTTATCCCCCAAATAGGACATTTTCTTCCAGAAATGCCAGATTTCTCCCAAATAGATCACATCTTCTCCAAGAAATACCAGGTTTCCCCCTTGAAATAGGACCTTTTCACCCAGAAATACCTGTTTTATCCCCCAAATAGGACATTTTCTTCCAGAAATGCCAGATTTCTCCCAAATATATCACATCTTCTCCAAGAAATACCAGGTTTCCCCCTTGAAATAGGACCTTTTCACCCAGAAATACCTGTTTTATCCCCCAAATAGGACATTTTCTTCCAGAAATGCCAGATTTCTCCCAAATATATCCCATCTTCTCCAAGAAATACCAGGATTCCCCCTTGAAATAGGACCTTTTCACCCAGAAATACCTGTTTTATCCCCCAAATAGGACATTTTCTTCCAGAAATGCCAGATTTCTCCCAAATATATCCCATCTTCTCCAAGACATACCAGGTTTCCCCCTTGAAATAGGACCTTTCCTCCCAGAAATACCTGCTTTATCCCCCAAATAGGACATTTTCTTCCAGAAATGCCAGATTTCTCCCAAATAGATCACATCTTCTCCAAGAAATACCAGGTTTCCCCCTTGAAATAGGACCTTTTCACCCAGAAATACCTGTTTTATCCCCAAAATAGGACATTTTCTTCCAGAAATGCCAGATTTCTTCCAAATATATCACATCTCCAAGAAATACCAGGATTCCTGCTGAAATAGGACCTTTTCACCCAGAAATACCTGTTTTATCCCCCAAATAGGACATTTTCTTCCAGAAATGCCAGATTTCTCCCAAATAGATCACATCTTCTCCAAGAAATACCAGGTTTCCCCCTTGAAATAGGACCTTTTCACCCACAAATACCTGTTTTATCCCCCAAATAGGACATTTTCTTCCAGAAATGCCAGATTTCTCCCAAATAGATCACATCTTCTCCAAGAAATACCAGGTTTCCCCCTTGAAATAGGACCTTTTCACCCAGAAATACCTGTTTTATCCCCCAAATAGGACATTTTCTTCCAGAAATGCCAGATTTCTCCCAAATAGATCCCATCTTCTCCAAGAAATACCAGGTTTCCCCCTTGAAATAGGACCTTTTCACCCAGAAATACCTGTTTTATCCCCCAAATAGGACATTTTCTTCCAGAAATGCCAGATTTCTCCCAAATATATCACATCTTCTCCAAGAAATACCAGGTTTCCCCCTTGAAATAGGACCTTTTCACCCACAAATACCTGTTTTATCCCCCAAATAGGACATTTTCTTCCAGAAATGCCAGATTTCTCCCAAATATATCACATCTTCTCCAAGAAATACCAGGATTCCCCCTTGAAATAGGACCTTTTCACCCACAAACACCTGTTTTATCCCCAACATAGGACATTTTCTTCCAGAAATGCCAGATTTCTCCCAAATATATCACATCTTCTCCAAGAAATACCGGGATTCCTGCTGAAATAGGACGTTTTCACCCACAAATACCTGTTTTATCCCCCAAATAGGACATTTTCTTCCAGAAATGCCAGATTTCTCCCAAATATATCACATCTTCTCCAAGAAATACCAGGTTTCCCCCTTGAAATAGGACCTTTTCACCCACAAACACCTGTTTTATCCCCCAAATAGGGCATTTTCTTCCAGAAATGCCAGATTTCTCCCAAATATATCACATCTTCTCCAAGAAATACCAGGTTTCCCCCTTGAAATAGGACCTTTTCACCCAGAAATACCTGTTTTATCCCCCAAATAGGACATTTTCTTCCAGAAATGCCAGATTTCTCCCAAATATATCCCATCTTCTCCAAGAAATACCAGGTTTCCCCTTGAAATAGGACCTTTTCTCCCAGAAATACCTGTTTTATCCCCCAAATAGGACATTTTCTTCCAGAAATGCCAGATTTCTCCCAAATATATCACATCTTCTCCAAGAAATACCAGGTTTCCCCTTGAAATAGGACCTTTTCACCCAGAAATACCTGTTTTATCCCCCAAATAGGACATTTTCTTCCAGAAATGCCAGATTTCTCCCAAATATATCCCATCTTCTCCAAGAAATACCAGGTTTCCCCCTTGAAATAGGACCTTTTCACCCAGAAATACCTGTTTTATCCCCCAAATAGGACATTTTCTTCCAGAAATGCCAGATTTCTCCCAAATATATCACATCTTCTCCAAGAAATACCAGGTTTCCCCCTTGAAATAGGACCTTTTCACCCAGAAATACCTGTTTTATCCCCAAATAGGACATTTTCTTCCAGACATGCCAGATTTCTCCCAAATATATCACATCTTCTCCAAGAAATACCAGGTTTCCCCCTTGAAATAGGACCTTTTCACCCACAAACACCTGTTTTATCCCCCAAATAGGACATTTTCTTCCAGAAATGCCAGATTTCTCCCAAATAGATCACATCTTCTCCAAGAAATACCAGGTTTCCCCCTTGAAATAGGACCTTTTCACCCAGAAATACCTGTTTTATCCCCCAAATAGGACATTTTCTTCCAGAAATGCCAGATTTCTCCCAAATAGATCACATCTTCTCCAAGAAATACCAGGTTTCCCCCTTGAAATAGGACCTTTTCACCCAGAAATACCTGTTTTATCCCCAAAATAGGACATTTTCTTCCAGAAATGCCAGATTTCTCCCAAATATATCACATCTTCTCCAAGAAATACCAGGTTTCCCCCTTGAAATAGGACCTTTTCACCCAGAAATACCTGTTTTATCCCCCAAATAGGACATTTTCTTCCAGAAATGCCAGATTTCTCCCAAATAGATCACATCTTCTCCAAGAAATACCAGGTTTCCCCCTTGAAATAGGACCTTTTCACCCAGAAATACCTGTTTTATCCCCCAAATAGGACATTTTCTTCCAGAAATGCCAGATTTCTCCCAAATATATCACATCTTCTCCAAGAAATACCAGGTTTCCCCCTTGAAATAGGACCTTTTCACCCAGAAATACCTGTTTTATCCCCCAAATAGGACATTTTCTTCCAGAAATGCCAGATTTCTCCCAAATATATCACATCTTCTCCAAGAAATACCAGGTTTCCCCCTTGAAATAGGACCTTTTCACCCAGAAATACCTGTTTTATCCCCCAAATAGGACATTTTCTTCCAGAAATGCCAGATTTCTCCCAAATAGATCACATCTTCTCCAAGAAATACCAGGTTTCCCCCTTGAAATAGGACCTTTTCACCCAGAAATACCTGTTTTATCCCCCAAATAGGACATTTTCTTCCAGAAATGCCAGATTTCTCCCAAATAGATCACATCTTCTCCAAGAAATACCAGGTTTCCCCCTTGAAATAGGACCTTTTCACCCAGAAATACCTGTTTTATCCCCCAACATAGGACATTTTCTTCCAGAAATGCCAGATTTCTCCCAAATAGATCACATCTTCTCCAAGAAATACCAGGTTTCCCCCTTGAAATAGGACCTTTTCACCCAGAAACACCTGTTTTATCCCCAAAATAGGACATTTTCTTCCAGAAATGCCAGATTTCTCCCAAATATATCACATCTTCTCCAAGAAATACCAGGTTTCCCCCTTGAAATAGGACCTTTTCACCCAGAAATACCTGTTTTATCCCCCAAATAGGACATTTTCTTCCAGAAATGCCAGATTTCTCCCAAATATATCACATCTTCTCCAAGAAATACCAGGTTTCCCCCTTGAAATAGGACCTTTTCACCCAGAAATACCTGTTTTATCCCCCAAATAGGACATTTTCTTCCAGAAATGCCAGATTTCTCCCAAATATATCACATCTTCTCCAAGAAATACCAGGATTCCTCCTGAAATAGGACCTTTTCTCCCACAAATACCAGCCTTCGCCCCCCAAATAGGACATTTTCTTCCAGAAATGCCAGATTTCTCCCAAATATATCCCATCTTCTCCAAGAAATACCAGGTTTCCCCCTTGAAATAGGACCTTTTCACCCAGAAATACCTGTTTTATCCCCCAACATAGGACATTTTCTTCCAGAAATGCCAGATTTCTCCCAAATAGATCACATCTTCTCCAAGAAATACCAGGTTTCCCCCTTGAAATAGGACCTTTTCACCCAGAAACACCTGTTTTATCCCCAAAATAGGACATTTTCTTCCAGAAATGCCAGATTTCTCCCAAATATATCACATCTTCTCCAAGAAATACCAGGTTTCCCCCTTGAAATAGGACCTTTTCACCCAGAAATACCTGTTTTATCCCCCAAATAGGACATTTTCTTCCAGAAATGCCAGATTTCTCCCAAATAGATCACATCTTCTCCAAGAAATACCAGGTTTCCCCCTTGAAATAGGACCTTTTCACCCAGAAATACCTGTTTTATCCCCCAAATAGGACATTTTCTTCCAGAAATGCCAGATTTCTCCCAAATATATCACATCTTCTCCAAGAAATACCAGGATTCCTCCTGAAATAGGACCTTTTCTCCCACAAATACCAGCCTTCGCCCCCCAAATAGGACATTTTCTTCCAGAAATGCCAGATTTCTCCCAAATATATCCCATCTTCTCCAAGAAATACCAGGATTCCTGCTGAAATAGGACCTTTTCACCCAGAAATACCTGTTTTATCCCCCAAATAGGACATTTTCTTCCAGAAATGCCACATTTCTCCCAAATATATCACATCTTCTCCAAGAAATACCAGGTTTCCCCCTTGAAATAGGACCTTTTCACCCACAAATACCTGTTTTATCCCCCAAATGGGACATTTTCTTCCAGAAATGCCAGATTTCTTCCAAATATATAACATCTCCAAGAAATACCAGGTTTCCCCCTTGAAATAGGACCTTTTCACCCAGAAATACCTGTTTTATCCCCCAAATAGGACATTTTCTTCCAGAAATGCCAGATTTCTCCCAAATATATCACATCTTCTCCAAGAAATACCAGGTTTCCCCCTTGAAATAGGACCTTTTCACCCAGAAATTCCTGTTTTATCCCCCAAATAGGACATTTTCTTCCAGAAATGCCAGATTTCTCCCAAATAGATCACATCTTCTCCAAGAAATACCAGGTTTCCCCCTTGAAATAGGACCTTTTCACCCAGAAATACCTGTTTTATCCCCCAAATAGGACATTTTCTTCCAGAAATGCCAGATTTCTCCCAAATAGATCACATCTTCTCCAAGAAATACCAGGTTTCCCCCTTGAAATAGGACCTTTTCACCCACAAATACCTGTTTTATCCCCCAAATAGGACATTTTCTTCCAGAAATGCCAGATTTCTCCCAAATATATCACATCTTCTCCAAGAAATACCAGGTTTCCCCCTTGAAATAGGACCTTTTCACCCAGAAATACCTGTTTTATCCCCCAAATAGGACATTTTCTTCCAGAAATGCCAGATTTCTCCCAAATATATCACATCTTCTCCAAGAAATACCAGGATTCCCCCTTGAAATAGGACCTTTTCACCCAGAAATACCTGTTTTATCCCCCAAATAGGACATTTTCTTCCAGAAATGCCAGATTTCTCCCAAATATATCACATCTTCTCCAAGACATACCAGGTTTCCCCCTTGAAATAGGACCTTTTCACCCAGAAATACCTGCTTTATCCCCCAAATAGGACATTTTCTTCCAGAAATGCCAGATTTCTCCCAAATAGATCACATCTTCTCCAAGACATACCAGGTTTCCCCCTTGAAATAGGACCTTTTCACCCAGAAATACCTGTTTTATCCCCAAATAGGACATTTTCTTCCAGAAATGCCAGATTTCTCCCAAATAGATCACATCTTCTCCAAGAAATACCAGGTTTCCCCCTTGAAATAGGACCTTTTCACCCAGAAATACCTGTTTTATCCCCCAAATAGGACATTTTCTTCCAGAAATGCCAGATTTCTCCCAAATAGATCACATCTTCTCCAAGACATACCAGGTTTCCCCCTTGAAATAGGACCTTTTCACCCAGAAATACCTGTTTTATCCCCCAAATAGGACATTTTCTTCCAGAAATGCCAGATTTCTCCCAAATAGATCCCATCTTCTCCAAGAAATACCAGGTTTCCCCTTGAAATAGGACCTTTTCACCCAGAAATACCTGTTTTATCCCCCAAATAGGACATTTTCTTCCAGAAATGCCAGATTTCTCCCAAATATATCACATCTTCTCCAAGAAATACCAGGTTTCCCCCTTGAAATAGGACCTTTTCACCCACAAATACCTGTTTTATCCCCAAAATAGGACATTTTCTTCCAGAAATGCCAGATTTCTCCCAAATAGATCACATCTTCTCCAAGAAATACCAGGTTTCCCCCTTGAAATAGGACCTTTTCACCCAGAAATACCTGTTTTATCCCCCAAATAGGACATTTTCTTCCAGAAATGCCAGATTTCTCCCAAATAGATCCCATCTTCTCCAAGAAATACCAGGTTTCCCCCTTGAAATAGGACCTTTTCACCCAGAAATACCTGTTTTATCCCCCAAATAGGACATTTTCTTCCAGAAATGCCAGATTTCTCCCAAATATATCACATCTTCTCCAAGAAATACCAGGTTTCCCCCTTGAAATAGGACCTTTTCACCCACAAATACCTGTTTTATCCCCCAAATAGGACATTTTCTTCCAGAAATGCCAGATTTCTCCCAAATATATCACATCTTCTCCAAGAAATACCAGGATTCCCCCTTGAAATAGGACCTTTTCACCCACAAACACCTGTTTTATCCCCAACATAGGACATTTTCTTCCAGAAATGCCAGATTTCTCCCAAATATATCACATCTTCTCCAAGAAATACCGGGATTCCTGCTGAAATAGGACGTTTTCACCCACAAATACCTGTTTTATCCCCCAAATAGGACATTTTCTTCCAGAAATGCCAGATTTCTCCCAAATAGATCACATCTTCTCCAAGAAATACCAGGTTTCCCCCCTTGAAATAGGACCTTTTCACCCACAAACACCTGTTTTATCCCCCAAATAGGGCATTTTCTTCCAGAAATGCCAGATTTCTCCCAAATATATCACATCTTCTCCAAGAAATACCAGGTTTCCCCCTTGAAATAGGACCTTTTCACCCAGAAATACCTGTTTTATCCCCCAAATAGGACATTTTCTTCCAGAAATGCCAGATTTCTCCCAAATATATCCCATCTTCTCCAAGAAATACCAGGTTTCCCCCTTGAAATAGGACCTTTTCTCCCAGAAATACCTGTTTTATCCCCCAAATAGGACATTTTCTTCCAGAAATGCCAGATTTCTCCCAAATATATCACATCTTCTCCAAGAAATACCAGGTTTCCCCCTTGAAATAGGACCTTTTCACCCAGAAATACCTGTTTTATCCCCCAAATAGGACATTTTCTTCCAGAAATGCCAGATTTCTCCCAAATATATCCCATCTTCTCCAAGAAATACCAGGTTTCCCCCTTGAAATAGGACCTTTTCACCCAGAAATACCTGTTTTATCCCCCAAATAGGACATTTTCTTCCAGAAATGCCAGATTTCTCCCAAATATATCACATCTTCTCCAAGAAATACCAGGTTTCCCCCTTGAAATAGGACCTTTTCACCCAGAAATACCTGTTTTATCCCCAAATAGGACATTTTCTTCCAGAC